>CATKHJ011322115.1:0-24704 GCA_949750685.1 Vernicia montana
TAAATATTACTATTAATCTTCTTTATAAATTTATATATAATTATATTTTATGTAATAATATAAATTAATAGGGATTAATTTAGTAAATTTGATAATTTTTAAATATTAAAATAAAAAATTAATTAATTTAAAATTTTAAACTTGTTATTGGTGTTAAATCGTGTTACCAATTAATAAGGTAAATCGTGTTCGTATTTAGATTTTTGACACGATAAACTAATCGTGTCGTATTTGTGTTGACCATTATCGTGTTATGAGTATAGGTCAACACGGCCCGAACACAACCTACTAACACGAATTGTCATTGTTATAAATAAATGATTAAAAATAAAAGAAGTAAAAAATATGACTTGGAAAGAAAAGTCAAAGTTGGCTAAAAATAGTCAAAGTTGGCAAAAAAGGAAGGAATTGCCAAATTATTTACTTAATTTGACAACATGATAACTTTGATTGTGCAAGCTGTATTTACACTTTAAATACAGCTTGCACACCGAATAGAGATGCCTATAAAAAAACTTCATTATTTCCTTTGTTAATATAGAACAAAAAAAAAAAATTCTTTATATTTAGAAAGTTTCAAATAGTTTGAAAAAAATTCTTTTGAGTGTATTTGAAATTTTTGGGTGAGAAAAATATTGTGAGTATATGTAATTATAATAATTTTCACATAATGAATATTTTTCTCTGATTATATTTGACAATACTATAATTTTTTTCCTTTTTGAAAATTTTCACGTAAATTTTTTATATTATCATTTTTTATATTATCTCTTTTATTATTTTTGTATAATTATAATTTCAAGGAAATTGAATTTAATAAATTCAGATTTCTCATCAGAAATAGCAGTAATACATTCATTGGTAAGGAAAAGTTAGGAAAGTGATAAATAACAGCAAGCAAGTTGAACAAAATGACAAAAAGAACCTAAAAGAAATAGTAAAGTTGTGTAAAAAACTTGAATTTTGGATTCTAGCCATAAAAATTGTTGATTTTTTCCTTTTATTTTGATCTTTGAGCGGTGGCCATTTCCACTTTTCTCTGGTCGTGGTGTGACCACACATACAGATCATATACTGTTACTCTTGTCTCTGTTTTCCCTCCAACGGTTATTTGTTAATACGCATGAGAAAGGCGCGTTGGGTTGTTTGGTCTTTTGCTGCAAAAATGCCACTTGGTTGTACTCTCTTTGCTTGCCAGAGCAATAATAGAACCTCTTTGCCAGACCCATCTAACACCAACTAGCGCAGATGACTTTCAATCTTGCATGTACGTAAAACCCAACTTTTGAAAATTAAATTATAAAAATCCCAATAAGAAACAGAAAAATATCCATTTTAACATTTAATGGTAAAAACATAAGTTCATTTATTGAAATAAAAATATTAAAAAACTAAACACATATATTATAATGGATAAATTATTATTTAATAGCTAATTTAATTTAATTCATTCATTCTTATTTTTTTTTAAATTATCTCATTAGTCTATTAATTTTAATTCCTTCAAATTATTTTATTCTTCTGTTCAGTTTTTATATTTTTTCTATTAAATTGATGAAAAAATATTAAAATGTCCATGTATATATAATAAATATAATTTATTTAAAAATAAAAATAAAACAATTTAAATTAATAAAATTATATAATAATATAATAATAAATAATTTTATAATTTAATGATATTAAATATAATTATTATATAATTATATATAAATAATTTAGTAATAAATGTAAAAAAAAAAATAGTTACTCTTGTCAAGTAACTTATAATGTTATTTTATCATCGGAAAAAATGTTGATGCCTAATAATTTCCCATAAGATTACTGTAGCAAATTTGATAATTTGGCAGAATTTAATATGTATCCATCTCTCTATCATCATCAGATAAAAGATTCGATAGGATATTTATGGGCTATAACTTGCTCGTCAAAAACACCACTATAATTCAATTATTAATTATCTATAGATATGATGTTATGATGAAATTGGCACTTGAAGCCACTATTTTTGCCTTTTTCTTTTCTTTTTTTTTTTTCTTAATTTGTCTTGTCTTTTCTACTAAACAAAATGGTTTTTTTTTTCTATGAATTTTTGGGTTTTTACCTCTTTATTTATTTGTTTATTATTATTATTATTATTATCCTAACATATAATAAAGTATCTTAGTGTTATTATATGGTCCCATAATTTAAAGATTCAGACAAAATTGCACTAGAAACAACTTTTTAATGACTTTTTTTTTTTTACACCAAAGAAGATAAAGCTGGGATTTAATTTACAGGTATAAAGTGCAAAATAGTATAGATACATTGAACAAACATGGACAAAGCCTAAAGGAGTATAATTACACATGATATTGTCGCGACTCGTTTTTTAGTCATAATCGTTCTAGAGCATAGGGAGACATAAGGTCACCTAAATCTGTAGAAATCCTTATTACTTATTATTAGTTGTCATCAATTACCAAGTTATCATTACCCCATAATCGAAACCATATTTATCATTCCTTAATATCCCATATTCCATTAAACATTTATGAATACTCAATTATCTACTAAATATCATTTACATGCTTTTACTTTTGAATTTCATTTTTCATCAATTTTAGCACAGTTGACTATAATACCTTAAGTGCTTAGACTGTAGCATCATTATCATTTTATACATCATACATACGATATCCTAATTATATCATTATTACAGACTTTAAAATCCATGGAGCTCTAGAGTGAAACTTCCGAATATACATCCATACCACATAACCAAAATAGCAGAGCAATTCCCAAGTGAAAATTTAGAATTTGGAATTTACCTTGCTGACCTATCAACTGATCCTGAAAGAAAATAAAAAATAAAATAAACAACAACTATAGAATGAGACAGAGCACAGTGAGTATATAATACAGAATGCACAATATTGTACAAATAATAATAATTATTTATTTCTAACAATAACGATGTTAATCAAAATTGTTCTTATAAAACAATTATCATATTTATGGCAATAATATAACTTTTAGCAGAAATCATTCACTTTCTTGAAAACGGTGTGTTTCTCCCATAATCAAACAAGTAGCAGCTTACGCCTTACTCACTCCTCTATGCCTAATCACACGTACAACTGATCAGGTCATACGTACTAGGGTCATTAAATCTTTCCTAGCTAAGGTTCGGATAATCTTACCCTATCTGCAGGTTCCATTACCATTGTGCACAAAGTCAAATGTATTACCCCACATCAGAGGGATATTTTGCTTATCATATAATCATTATAACAATATATATTTTCTATCCATGAATTAATTCAATGGATAACATATCAATAATAATTTAATTCCCATTATTAGTCATATTTAAAAGACCAAATTAATAAAGGCTCAATTGACCAAATGCTATAAATAATAAATTTCTCAATTTGGATCAATAATCAATAAACAAATAATACTTTGCCAAAGAGTTGCAATGCATTTCAAATAAGAATTGATTGAGCATAAAAAACTCATATTCAAGGCACAAAAGCATATAATACTATTTGTACTCACCTTGACACTCTTTAGCTCATAATATAAATAAACGCCGACTAGAAACAAGATTCCTCGGTATCACGGATAATTCTCTTTCCTTTTGATTCTACAACATATTACATAAATTGATTATTAATTTTTATTCCTTTAACCTTACTAACCACACTTTACTTCTTCCTTCCTTAACCATAAACAAACATCACACATACTTACATTACATAATTAATTATTAAATCAAACATTATATGTATAATAGTCAATTAATCAAATCAAGGAATTTAATTCATTTTCCTTTTCAATTCCTTAATAAAATTTCATTTTCCACACGTGATTCAAAACAAATATATTTTTCTATTAATTTATGATATTAAATTAAACCTTTAAAAATCAAAATCCCTAATTAAATCAATTCCATCAATTTGGGGAAAATCATTTCATTCAATCAAATTCCAAATTGATCTTGAAATCATTAAACTATATCATATACAAACTTAATTAACCAATCAATTTTAATTAATTCAAGCTAAATCTCAAAATTCCCAATTTACTCCATGAACCCTATAATTTGGGGAAAAATATCAATTTCATAATCAAACTTTAAATTGAACATAGATCCATCAAATTAACATTCCAACAACTCATATTCATCATTCAATTGGAATCAAATCACTTTGATTCTCACAAATTCACATTTTTCCATAATAGAAAAATTTTGGGGAAAAACTATAATTTCACATCCCAACCTTAAATTGATCATAAAATCATGAAATGAACATCATATTAATCATATAGCATCAATCAAACATCAAAAATACTCATCAATTCATATACTTCTCTTATATCATCAATTATGCCTCCAAAAATTCAAGTTTTGTATAAAATTACCATAATTCATTTTGACATTTTCAATCTACTTTTCTATACCCCAAATGATCTTAGATATCATTAAAATTAATTTAGAACATTTCCTCCCCATAAAACTAGAAGAGGCCGAACCATAGAGGAAATTTCCTTCAAATGGTGTTTCATGCTTACATGCTTATTTCACTTGTAAATCTTTCAATTCAAAGCTTTAATTTGTATAATCCACCAAAAGATACATAATATAAGTCCCCCTTGATATTTCTTAATTTAATCAAATCATATAAATGAAAAGAAAAAGAGACAACCACTATCACACAACAAATCCATACTTGAAACAATAAAGAGAATCATAAAGCACTAACTTTTATCTTAAGAACTTTAATTGTTAACTTTTGCAAATAAGAACAAGATGATAGCTTTTTGGTGTTGGGAGAGTTTTGGTCTTCTTTTTCTTTTCCTTAGGCACGGTTCAAATGAAGAGAAATGGATAAAATTTGGCTTATATGTTATTAACCTGAATGATGGTGATTTCAACTTGAATAATCAAATGGTTTTGATGGAATCAAGTTAGATGGTCATGATTTGATTAATACTAATGATCTTGATTTACCTTAGGTGTTATGGTGACTATGCAAGATGATAATGGTGAATAAGACAAAAGAATGAATTTGGTCTTGATATAAAGAAAAGAAGAGTACTAATAGTTTAAGTAAGTTGACTTTTAGTCAACTTTGGAGTCCTAATAGCCAAAATCAACTTTCCCACAATATTTTCTTCTTCTTATTATTTCTTTACTTAATAAAAACTAAATTCTATAAATTTCATACACTAATGGGCCGGCCATTGAATTGGATTGGGCTTGAAAATCCAAAAGCCCAACCGAACCATTTCCCGATCGTAAAATTTTTCGTAACTTTATTTCGTTCCTTTTTCTTTAGCATATTAATTCCTACCTTCCCATATCCTCATATACTCTATAACAATTGATACATTACTCCTTTTAATTTAATTAAACACATAAAAATACATACATTCATTGAATACATTTAACAATGCACTTAACATACAAAACATACAAAGGTTACATATATTCCCATTATCAATTATATAATGTACTATTTATAGAAATTATATTCTATATCATTTTCATAACCCTAATAGGCTATGAAAATCTCGAGTATTACAGATATAAAGTCTAAATTAATACTATTCATTTTTTAGTTTAAAACAAACACAGACCAAAAATATGTGGGAACTAAGGCACATAAGCTTAGAGAAATTGCTAAAAACCACATGCGTCCCTAGCATTCCTCCTCTCTCTCAACGATCTCTGTCGATGCCGACTCTGCCAATACCACCGCAAAAGATTGAGAGTGTGAAGATACTGCCATCAGAAAGGAACATGCAGCTGGACTCCCCCTTAAAATATTGTACCCAGGAACTTCATCAAAAACCCTCATCTGCCATAGAGAAATAGAGGCAGGGAAACTCAGATCGAACTTGAAAAGCATAGATCCAGAGGAACCCAAGCCAGAGCTAGCCAGAACTAATTTCTCCCACTTTCTTCCATAATTGAACTTGAAGGAAAGGAGCCTCTGATGGGAGATCCGGACTAAGCTGGAAAGAGAGACGGCAAAACCGTCATAACTAGGCTTGCTCCAGAAAACAAAAGTCCCATAATCAACGAGAAGCAAAAAAACCCATAACAATTGAGGAAATTTTTATTTAGAAAACAAAGCAAAAGGAAACTAAAAAGAAAAGCTAAAAATGGGTAGCCCTTCCGGTGGCCAAAGCCACCGGAGGGTTTCCTCCTTTGGAACCCTATAAAAGGGAGTAAGATTTAGAGAGGTGAGAGAAAAATTTATAGAGAGAGAAGGAAAGATAAATTAGATATAAAAAAAAATAGATCAAATACTTTTTAATGACTCTTACCAAGCACTATTTGGGGCTTAAATATTATGTTGCTTTGTTTGGAATTTTGATTTAGCAATAATGCTACCATAGATTTTTAGGTTTACTTAGTTGGGATATTGAAGTTATTATTAAATATATGAGATTATAATTTCAACATATAGTTATGGTCTAACTATTAAGTTTTTAATATAGATTTAGGAGAACCAACCTTAAAAGTCAGCTATTAAGATTTGTGATACCTTTTTTCATATTATATTATTAACAGTCTCCTCAAGTGGCAATTGGACGAAGACAATTTTTTATTAAGCCCAATTTACACTTGTAAATTTATGATATAAATTGGGTTGATATAATTGAAAGTCCAACACAGACGAAAAAATAATTTTGAAAGCCTATCACCAGGCGAAAGACAATTGAAAAAAACCCACCACGAACAAGAATTGAAATCAAACTAAACTCGGAACATAACAAAAATTAAAAGAGAAATTGAAATCTCAGTCTAAATTATAATAGAACAGGAGGTAGTATAAGAATTGATTAAGCTTTGATACTATGTTAAGTTTTTAATATAAATTTGAAAAAAGCAACCTTAAAAGTCAGCTATTAAAATTGGAGAGTCTATTTCTATATTAATCACTTAATATGTTTGTATTAATCAATGTAAGACTTTTTTTCATATTATATTTTTAACACTAAGGCTATATTTGGTTCGCAGAATAAAATAACAAGGAATATAATAATTATTCCTAAGGAATAGAATAGGTCAGGAATATAATAATTATTTCAATTCCATAATTTGGTTCATAGCATAGAATAATTATTCTACTCCACATAAATGACCATAATATCCTTATAAATTAATTTCATTATTAATATTAAAATTAAATAAAATTTTATCAAATTTTATTTAAGAAATAATTTTAATGCATAATAAATAAAACTTTTATTTGACTTAAAATTAAAAAAAATAAAAAATATATTTTTTAAATTAATTACCTAAATTAATTTAGTGTTCTATTTACTCAAAAAAAAATTTTGCAAAAAATTGATCAAGAGAGTTAAAATTTTAAAATAAATAGTAATATATATATATATATATATATTAAAAAAAATAAAAATGATGAAAATTTGAAAATAAAATAAAATAAAAAAAAGAGTAATAGTGTTGAGATTGAACTTGCCAATATTTTTTTAAGAGTAAAAATGGAAATACTCTATTCCATAATTTAAAAAATATCAATTCTTTAATTTTTTGTGAAATATGTATTTCATAAAAATTATAAAATTGTTATTTCATGGAATTAGTATTATTTGTCTAAAATTTAAATCAAAATAAAAAATAACTAATTTTTACATAATAACAATTCTATTTTTAGTCAATTCCATTAATCAAATATAGCCTAATTACTAAAATACACAACATATCAAAGTATAATTTAATATAAGTCATTAGTAAGTGTACATGTGGTAAGAATAATAAATTCAAATGTCAACCAATTTTTTAATACTAAAAAAACTAAAATACATAGATAAAGGTGCACCAAAGGTCTAATTTAATATATATATATATATATAATCAATTTAATATTATTTATAAATGTGAGTTTTGTGTAAAATTAACTTTAACCTCATGAGACTTAATTTTATTTATTTTTGGCTGAAAATCAACATTTTGCTGAAGTATGACTGACTTTAAGGAATCCATCCTTTAATAGTTATATAGTAGTTAGACCTAATAATAGCAGCGTCGCATATGCCATAAAATATGATTTTTTCTTATTATAAATTAATAGTTGTTTTAGAAAATTTAAATAACATTTATTATTATTTTTTTTAATTTTATTATTGTCACTAACTGCACTTTTTCTTAGAAGGGGAGTTTTATTTAGTTAAAATTGGAGTTATTTAATAGTTTTTTTAATTTTTGTATAATTTTCTAAAACGTTTAATATATTTAAACGGAGGGGTAGATTATAACGAATTCTCATAAATTATATATATATATATATATATATATATAAAATTTAAAGTTAGATATTTTCGATTCTTTCACCTTATACTGAAAAAAAAAGTTAGATGAAAACAAATGATAAATTTTAATTAATGTTATTAGAATATTTAATAATATAAAATTATATTAAAGTTCAAAGTAGCTCTTAATATTTTCTATTATGTCCAACTATTTTCAAAATTAATTTTAAAATCAAATTAATCCATGATTTTTTATTTTTTGAGTCAATTAAATTTATTAATTAGTTTAATTTGATCATGAACATTAATCGAGTTAATTTGACTTTAAAATTATTTTAAATTTGATTGGATACAAATTTAAAATTTAGTAGCTATTTTTTTTTTTAAATATATATACACGCAAACACACACACATAAATAGAAAAATGACACATATACACCTGATGTCTCTCTAATTTAGTAGCTATTTAAAAATTAAAAGATGAAATAGTGACCAAAATGAGGAGTAATAAAGCTCATTAAATTTCATTTTGACCTTGAGTAATAAACCAATCAATATCATCCATGCATGCAGTGAAAATAACATTTATTATTGAAAAAGAAAGATCAATAACTTTTCTAGGACTGAAAATTTTCTAATTAAAGTTAAATTTATATTTAAAAAAAAAAAAAAGTCATTGAGATGAAATGTGTGAACCCAAAATCATACAGAAACAAACAAAAAAAAAAAAGTACATTTTGGAAAGAGAACCGATAGGTATAATGTAGTGTTGGCAACTTGGCATTTGGCACGTCAAGTAAGTTCAATTGTCACTTCTTAATGGATGGGAGGGAGGAAGGAACCCTCAACTGCCTTTGCCTTTCCAACTCAAAATGATTTTTTTTTTTATTTTTTTCTTTTTGGACTGGTCCAGCTGATAATGATTGTTAGAGATATTGTTGGGTATGCTACTGACTACTGAGTAGTGAGTTTAACAATAATATTATTTACAAGTAAATGGTGGTCTTAAATCCAATTATTATGTTTCAAAAAAAAAAAAATCCAATTATTATTTTTCATTTTAGTTAAAAAAAATATTATTTTTTTATTTAAAGTACATTTGAATTATATAAATTAATTTTATGAAGAAGTTTGTCATATTTTTTATCTGTATATTGATTCAAAAAATTATATAAATTGATTTTATTGTATATATACATCAAGTTCTCATTCCATATGAAAGGGTTTATATAGATCATATCTAAAAAAAAGATTTCAAATTTTATTGTAATAATATGTTGGTTCTTATTATTTAAATTTTAATATTTTTGGTTCATGAGATTTTATAATGACTTCATCACTTTAATAATTATTTATAAGAATTTTCTATAATATTTTGATTTTTAAAATATTAAAATATAATATGTTTTAGTTGTTATAATATTGCTCATCATGTTATAAAATATTTTAATATCTCAAAATTTTGTATTTTTTACTTAATTTTTTTAATATAAAATAATATTATTAATGAATATTAGAAATTACAACATCCAATAATAAGTGAAGCGGAGAACCCTAACTATTGAGTTTATGATATATAATAAGTTGCTCTTACTAAGGTATAGACCATTTGATTCGTAAATCTCTTTACAAATTTAATAATTAAATTAGAAATTTATTTATTTAATTCCCAATAATCCTCAATGATCAAGCTAAAATTAGAGTTTAACTTTTGTAAACTGTTGATAGTATATTATTTTACACAAATATCCAACAAACAGTCTTTAGAATTCATAACTAGACAACTCATATATAACCGTCTTTAGAATTTTGATTTTTCTAAGATAACAACTAAGAGCTAAACTTTCTTCCATTACTGCAAACTCAACATTGCCATATTCAAAATTTCAAATACAAATTGAGATTTGTTTTTTCACACCAATTGATTGCGATTATACCTAAGATAGCAGCTAAGAGTTAAGCTTCCTTTTATTAATACAAACTCAATATTGTCATATTCAAAATTTCAAATACAAACTGAGATTTGTTTGTTCACACCAATTGATTGCGATTATACCATTACTGCAAACTCAAGAAAACGTAATACTTCTATAAAAAAAGACTCACTAAAAATTTATATAAACGAAAACTTATTAAATTATATAAAAGAAATAACAAAACTCATAAAGTAAATAAAAATAACAAAAATAAAATCAGATTCATACCTAAAAAGACGCAGATTAACAAATATTTCTTATTGAATATAAAAAACTAAATAAAATAAAGAAAAATGAACTACTATTGACCGAATGAAGGTCGACGGTGGCTCAAACAATAAACTAAAAAAAAAATTGAGAGAGAAGGCTAGGGTTTTCCATAATTGTTTTTTCACTTAAATTAATTTAAGATTAAAAATATTAATTTTGAAATAGAAAGAGATTAAAGTGTTAATTATAACACATTTTAAAAGTGTTATATTATTTATATCCCATGTAGCATTAGTCAAGCAAAGGAAAATTTAGATTCTATTTGGTTTAACGGTAGCGGTCAACTGTGAGTGGTTAGCGGTTAGCGGCCAACAACCAACGATTGCAAATAATTATAGAGTATTTTGGTAATTCTAATTCAGCGGTTGAAATTAGATTTAGGCTCCATTTATTTTGCGGAAAATATTTTTTTGGAAAATATTTTTCACATTTTCTGACTTTTAAAACACTTCGAAAAATTAGTCAACGAAAATTTTTTTCTTGATCGATGAAAAATTAATCTGTTTTTAAGGAAAATGAATTATTATTTTCAACAAGTTCATTATAATGAAAGAAAAATATATAAATACAAATTTATTAATCTGTAAATCACCGATACTCACTACTAGAGACCACCGATGATCACTGTCTGACTCTGGCGACTGCTGACAATCACTACCCGTTACCGGCGATTACCAAATTTATCATTTTTTATATATTTTTCTCATATTTAATAATAAAATTTTAAAAATATGAAATTCTTATAAGTTTAAATATATTTATAGTATTATAAATTAAAATTTTTAATATTTTTTAATTAATTTTTAATATTGTAACAAAACAATAAAAAATTAGTTATTTAGAAAATCTTTTTTTAAACAAATTATTATCCGCGAAACAAACGAAAAAAATGATGAAAAAGAATATTATTTTATATGTTATGATAAATTTTCATTATATGTAAATTAATAATTTAACATTACACATAAATATATTAATGAAAATAAATACACATTTTAATTAATTTATATTTAAATATGTGAATCTATATAGATACTAAAATATTTAAAATTTAGATGTAATATTTTTTTATTTAGTATTAAGTATGTTCATAATTATTTTAAAGTTCAATGGTATTTTTTTTTTAACAAAAATTAACTTTTGAGTTAAAAAGTTATAAGTGTAGCTTCTGATTCAAAAACTAACTTTTAATTATAATTTCAAAAACTAATGATAGAAACAATCGCTGGCTTTTAATTATTTTTTTTTATCAAACATTCTATATCAGCCTTTGAAAAGCTAATCGCTAGCTTTCAAAACTCAAAAGTCAAACTAAACGGGCACTCAGCCAAGTGCCCGTTTATCTAAAATGTTTTTTGAATTTTCATCTAAAATGCCCGAAATTTTTGAATTTTTATCTAAAATGTTTTATCCTTAATTTTGTGTTATTATTTAACCATTTTTTTAAAAAAAAATTTGAGGAAAAAATATTTAAGGATAATGACGATCCTAAAAAATAAGACGAGTTTTTTTTTTTTTTTTTTTTTGAGGAAAAAAATAAAAAAGAGTTACCATGCAAAGAAGTGTTTAGATAAAATATAAACACTTAATTTTTTTTATTCTATGTTTTACTTAATATTAACTAATAATTAAATTAAATTAAATTAAATTAAATAAACCGGTGGATTAGCGAGACACTTTTCATCTCCAATTAGAACTCTAGCTTTATATAAATTGTGGATGTTCAGTATCAGCTAAGACCTGAACTACTGTATATATGGGCATTGTCTCTCTTAATACTGCTAATGCTAAGGTATTTAATTTGTTTCTTTTCCTTTCTTTTTTTCTTTTCATCCGTAGGCTGTAAATATAATTCTAAATATAAAAAAGTGTTTATGTTCATGTCGTTTTACTCTGTAAAATCTTTAAAAAAAAAAAATCAAAATCCATTAGATGGTTAAGTTTTTACTTTCCAAAGTAATAAATTAAGAAATAGTAGCAAGTTATGCACGATTTTACTTTTATGTTTTGTAGTGCTATATTTAACTAAAGTTGATTTTTTTTTTTTTTTTTTTTTTTTAAAAGGTGGAGCATTAAATGGAATCTCTTTCTAACCATTGAAAGGAAAAAAGATGCAAGCAACCCATCAAATTTAGGAAGTGAGAGTTTATTTATTTATGGTTTAAAGGTATGTGAATTTCTTTTTTATTTCATTTTTTTTTTAACATATGAAATAGTTGATAAATTATTTATTTGTTATTATAAATTTTTTTTTTTTTTTTTTATATTGAATACAAATTCATAATAGTAAAATCAGCATTCATATACTAATATAAGCTAAACTCTTACCTAATTTGTATTAGCACACATGAATTTTATAATAAGCCCCTAAACATTCCGATTTTATTTTAATCTAATGATCTAATGATTTATCTCCCTTTTTTATCCAAAACAAATTCATGATTGCATCCTAAATTGCTTGCTCAGTCCGATTCGAGCTTCGTTTTGCTTAAAAAATGGACCCAAATCACACTAATCGAATTGGAATTTAAAAAATAAAAATAAGAATCATTTCATCCGTTAAGCATCAATACAATCATAAACAATGCATAAAATGTAAGATTGAAACACTTATTTGGCCGCAAAATTTAGTATCGGTTGGAGTGGTATACGCAGCCCTACAATCTCTTTTAACTCGTCTTATTGAATCCTTGTTCAGTTTACAAAGTTAGGTTTCGTAACACCTCAAAAAATATCAGCAAAGGGGGCAAAAAAATTATAGGCAGAAAAATAGAATGACTAGATCAAAATGAATGGGAATCGTATTATTTCCACGAACAGAAGAAAAGAACAAATTTAAAAAGAGAGAAAAAACCTTAGCAACAGTTTCTATGGCTATGTATCGTACCCAACAATACAAATCTACAAAGCTTTTCGACATCATAACTCTTATCTAATTTGGCACTCCTTAGCAAGTACTTGCCCTTAATTCTTCACCAGTCACAAACCCTTCTATAGCCACATGCGTACTTGTCCTAAGACTTGGCGATGTGCATCAAAAATAAGCTTTGCATGATATGGCTAGACAAAGTTCAAAAGTTATATACCATCTACCCAACAAAGGAAAAAGCTAACCAGGATCTTCTCAGCTACTCCAGAGGATGGCTAGAAATTGATTTGTTTTCCAAATTTACAATGATCATTATATGACTAATCATGCTGAGCACATGCTGAGAACCCATTTAGAATCAATGTATTCCTTGACATTTTTACACAAGCACCAGATTTCCATCATCATAAGCCAAGTCCACCTGTGCCCATTAAATAACAGTCTGAAAACTGAGCAACTCTTTGTTCTACAAACAACCAAATGAGAATGACTTAGCATGTTGAATATCAACAGCTCTCTCAGTGCAATCAAATGCGATGATGTTTGGTTTAAAGAAATCAATACATATAAGTAAAGCCAGTGTCATTTCAGTATTTTTATTTCCTTTCTGTTTCTGTTTATACATGGACATGCAGCAATAAGTACTCAAGTAGTCTCTAATTTGACAAGGAAAGATATCGAAGGCAAAACAGGATTTGGGGGTGCACCTTACATCATATAGAGGAATTGTTTTTTAGATTCTTCAGTTGCATTCTATCTTTTATGAATTGATCAGGTGTTTTTTTCTTTTTGGTTAGTGTTATAATAGATTATGGAAGACTGACGCACAACATCCACAGTATCCTTAAAAACAGGTAATATCTTTATATGTTTCTTAGTTTATACCTTTCTTAGGCAAAATTTGTTATATCACTTGCCATGATTATTTTGAAAATTTCCCAGCAATTTTTAGTATATTCAACTAATATAACTTTTGACTGATTTTTTTTTTTTGGGGTATATAACTAGGGAGAGATTTCACTAAAATGAGAGAGTGCACGAAATATATTTTGAGGGAAAATAAAAGTCAAAATCATGAGAGATGACATCAAGTTAATACTCACCTCCTTCCAAAAGTCACATGGAGTCACCTTGCCTGAACCACTCTGTAGTTAAGGACCAGATCCTCAGGTTTCTTCCATATGTAAGCTCTTACTGTGGCTAAGCTCATGTCTGGGGATAAGACCTGGAAAATGCAAAATTCTATCATTAAGCAGGAGTACCAGGCATCCGTAAGAATAGCTTCAGATTCGTGATTCAACTCCAGTAGGCTAAAACAGCTATAGCATTATTCATGCAAGTGAGACAAATCATAGTTGAACAAGTCTAATTACAGTCTGCACTATAATTCCCCAGCCCAACTGGATCTTTATTTGAGAAAATAGAAAATAAAAATAATAAAAGAGAACACATTTGAGAGAAGGAAGGACACCAGATAGGTGTGAAGTGTTAACCTACTTTGACCACACTACTTGACCATACTACATATATGCTTGGGATACTATTGTGTTTCTGTTCTTCTGGGTAATGTCATTATACTTAGTTGACCTAGTTTTCATTTGACAACAATATTGCTGAAAACTCATTTGGGACATTAGCACTTGCCAGTATGGTAAAATCTGGCTCGCTCTGCCAAAAAAAAACATACAAATATCCTCCTGTACAATCTGCATGTAGAAGTTACAACCTTGTTCCCTAATTTGAATTTGATGGTTCATCACTCTCCCATAATGATGGGCTCTTAGCCAGTATCTATAATATTTTCAAGGACATTCCCAAATCAAAATATGCATACCCCATTACCTGATTGTTGCACAAAATCTCTATGGAAGGCCTAAGCTTTTGCCAAGACTTCAATCCAGGTCGGTAGGATCCATCTCCAACCGCTGAATGCTGCAACTGTCCTCCACCAATTCCAGGAGCAAATGTTCCATCAGTATTACCACTATCCAGCGGTTTGTCAAGGACCATCTTTTCTATTACATAATTGACAACCTACACAGAAATAGCAGTAGAGCATGGTGGATTATGGTGCATTCTTTAACCAATCACTCAAAACGATACTGGATCAGCACAACCTAATAGTTTCAATGAAAACCTTTATCACATGCTGAACTTCTAGACAGCATTAATGGTAAGCAATCATTACCAATGGCTTTCAAACATTAACATATTACTCAATTCATTACATATTTTACTATAAGCACCACAACTAGGCAAGTGTGAGTGTATCTTGGGAAAATGCCTAAGTTGAAGTCAAATGCACCATCACACCAACAAATACACTTGACGGATCAGCAAATGACAGCCAATGTAAAGTAAATGAAAATTGAAAAATTATATATATATATATATATATATATATATAGGTAAGAGTGAACTAGAAAAAAAAACATAAAAAAAAAAATTATATATATGTTTTCAGAAATAAATGTTTTATGACTGTTGATTCATTCAACTCCTTGACTACCTCCATGAATTCTCCTTGCGTTGAGTTCCCATATCATTTAGATAAATATAGTTCTTTTGAAGAAATGAACTCCTGAAAGAGGAATGATAAGAAAAAAGAGTAGAGGAGGAAAAGGAGTAGATTTAATAGCTCTTTGGAATATGCTCAAAAGAGGTACTTATTCAAAGAAAGCACATATAGAAGGAACGATCTTCAAAACATTTTTAGTATAGGAAATACTTCAGACTAATAGTTGCGAGGAGGCATACCATACATGTATTCAAAAACATTAAACATTTGAAACATCAGAACTCAACTAAACATCATCAGACTAATAATTCATCAGACCCACACTAGTTCTCAACTAGACCTCCCACACTAGTTCTTAACTAGACCTCCCAAACTAGTTGGGTCAGCTACAATGATCCTTTTCTTACATTTAGCTCCATTGAGTGGAAAACTCTCTTTTAATTACTTCAATACTATGGCATTTTTTACCACTTCAATCCACATTAGTTTTGGCTTACTCCAGTTATTCTGTCCTACTACCTGAACCCACTCAGTTCCACAGGATTGTTTTCAGATAACAAATTTACAGCTCAGGTATCTGCATCTTACAAGAACTTTACATGGCAATTAATTTTAAAAAGTCTCTTAACCTTACTCCTATGATAATAAAATAAAAAATATACCAAAGTAAAATTGTACAAAATTTTTTACAGGACATATTGTATTCTCACATATTATAAGACATCTCATTATAGTCAAATTCTTCAAGCATAAAATATTTTCTTTCCTGAAATGACTGAACTAAACTCACTTTGTGTATTCTCAGTATACGGGGTGCACTCAGTTTCCCTTGTGTGAGGATCTGGACAGCTGAGCCTTCACATGGATGTAGATAAAAACTGCACCTGCGGAAATTCAACAATTTGAACTATTTACCTAGTGAAGAAATCTGCTTAAACCAACTCAGGATAAGCACAAGAACCAAAGCACATTCACATAGAAGTCCTATGCCATGCAGAATAAATTCAAGAACAAGAAGGATGCTGATGAACTAATGGAGAACCTTAAGTTCTCACACCTCAAATACTTCAATTCAACTGAAACCAAATATGCCTGTAGAGGCTACAACATTAAATTGAGAAAATTAAAATAGAAAATTGATAACTAATTTTTACCAAAAAAATAAAATTCCTAAACAAATTATTTATCAAGTTTCATAATACTAAAAAAGAATAATAATTATGAAGAGGTACTCTCAAAGACGGGCTGGAATCACGAACCGGACTTAGGCTGCACCTATGGGGGGTATATAAACTATATCATTATACCCCCACTTCTAAAGAGTTAAACCTCGAATAAAAAGAAACAACAGGCAACACAATATAAATCAAATGTTATTGCCCTAACTAGTTTATTTTATATTGAACCCACAGTGTTCTGTTTCTTAGGATAATTCTTATAAGTAATGCCACTTCTCTCCACAATTTTAATACTCATAACCCATGAATAGGGTGTGAAAGTTTTATGTTTTTGACAATAAGAGGTAGTGGTGCATGGACTACAGTACAAATGCAATCTGAAAAGTCAGTGTTGTAATATAACTGGAGACACTATCAATAACAACACTTTTATATTTATTATCCAAGTTTAAATGAGCTATAATCAAAGCTAGAGAGTTCTTAACACTGTTGACTTCATACCCAATTCGTTTTTGAAAAGAAGCAAGTCTGATCAACTATCTTTCTTCACTTAGATAACTTGTTGGAAGTTCTTTTTTTTTTTTTTTTTCTTTTGCAAACTTCTTTTTCACATCTTTTTTTTTTTCCTTTTAGGGTTTGTATTTAAACAAATAAAAAAAAAGATGGTGGCAATAACAATTTATTCTTTTTTTTTTTTTAAGGCATGACAGAAGCAGTGATGTAGTGATGACAGCAGCAAAAGGTGTTTCACTCTGATACCAACTGATGTAGAACCCTAAGTTCTCACACCTAAAATACTTCAATGCAACTAAAACCAAATATGCCTATAAAGGCTACAACCTTATATAGAGAAAACTAAAATAGTAAAGTGCTAAATAGTCCTACCAAAATATAAAATTCCTCAACAACCCTAATAAAACAAAAAAATTCATAAAGTTCCCTACCACTAAGAGAAGAATACTAATTATCAAGAGGTCCTTCTCTCAAAAAGAGGCTGGAATCACGAATCAGACTCAGGTTGCACCTACAGGGAATTCTATAAGCTACATCAAATGCATGGTTTCACACAAGCATGCTTCCCTACAACTCACAAGTAAAATGCTAATTCAGTGAAACACACACACATACAAGAAGAGGCCAATAAGGTCAAAACACTACTTGGTATTTTCTCTTGGAGGGAGGCGATTATTCAATATGCAATCTAAGCACCACCAGGGGAAGTCCTTTTCATCCTCAGTTCCATCTAAGTCAGTAACTTTCTTTCTCCATGGGCCACCTTGAGAGCCTTCGGTGATAATTGAAGGAGGGGAAACTGTTGAAAATTCAAATGGAGGATACACCATGGAATCATTTTCAGCACTACCATCTACCTCAATTCTGGAATGGGCAAGACTTCTAGGAGTAATATCTTTCCCAGATAAAACATCCCCATTAGCCGAAGCTTGGGATCCAAGTCTGTGCCTTCTTTTGGGCAACCAATGAGCCAACAGACCTTTAAGGGTTTCGCGAGCTAGATTAACCTGCAGTCATGAGTCAATCCCATATATGAATCTGATAATAATAATAATAATAATAAATATAATAGGACCACAAATCTGGAAATAATTTACCTTATCATCCTCAGGTTTTCCGGCTATGTTAAGATCTGCAGAATACATCTCTGCAGAAAAGCATTGTGGTGTGTCCAAATGAACAGACAAGCTTCCAAGCCTCGTATCCACAGTGAACCATGCAGGAATGCTTACCTAGAGAAGATAATCAACAGTAAGATCCACCAAAAATCCATCCTAGAACATTAATGCATTGTGGAAAAATTTATCTTACGTACCATTTCAAATAATTGTTCCTTTTTCTCCACAAATGACACCTGGGAAAAATAAAATTAGAAACAAATAATTACTGCATTATACCAAACACGAAAGTTCATATAGGCGTATGCATGGATGAATAAAGCATATCACTAGTAGTACAGTCATACATTTACATAAATATGGAAAAGAAAAAAGAGATTTAACCTTTCCATAGTCCTCAACTACAACACCCCTTGTGATCTCCCATAGCTTCACTGAACCAGCAGTATCCTATCAAATTGTGCTGATTCATAAGTTTCATAAACTCCAGTTGCACCTGATAAAAACAATGGTATTAAAGCAATGCTTACCTTAGTCAGGACATGCCTTCTGTTATTTAAAATTTCATGCTGCACAATTGCCGGAGTTCCAGGAATGCTCAAGGTTGGTTCTTTGTAGACAGGAACCTATAAAATATCAAGCAGTTTACCAAAAGGAAGAAAAAAGTTGGCGTCCAACATATATATAGAAAGAGAATCTATTTAAACAGATTTCAGACACTGAAGTCAAAACAAATCATCCATATAAATGAAAGGTTGCAAATACTAGAATCTAAATCTGGAAAAATAACATGTCATGACATAAATTTTAAAAAAAAAAAAAAAAAAAAACAATTGATACAAGCAGTGTGCATGTCTTCTTGCCACCACATGACTAAGCAAATGAGAGTGGTAAAAGATCAAAATATAATTAATGGATATTGATAAACATGAGGCAACAAGCATCAAGAAATATAAAGAATTATCCAAAAGTCTAGTTGTCCCAAAAATTAATGAAAAAAAACAAAAATTTATGTGCAACTTGTATATTAGGATCCTTACGTGAAAATACATGCAATGAGGATTACTTACTGGGGTAGATCCTTCCAAAGAAACTCTTGCCCTTGAAAAAGACAAGTTTCCAGCTAAAAATGAACCACCTCTTTGAAAGACCTTTTGAGGATTTCGTCCTTCAGCAGGCCATCTATCGACTGATGAATCTGTTGTTGCAACCCATATTCTATCATCATGCAATGCCAATTGCAAAATGGGATGTTCCTTTGTGCAAAGCAAAAGACTCTCTCTTGTTGCCAAGTCTGTCAAGTATAACTGAGGACATAAACAGACATTGGAAATCAAAATTTTGAGCATTAAAGATAAACAATGAATACAAGAGAAAGTGGGAAGATTTTATTAGTTTGGTTTACCAGAAAATCTACTTACAGAAAGATCCCTCCCACCACTATAAACATGACTAAACGTTGGGGTGCTGGCGAGTGCCCAAACAGAATCTGTATGCACAGCATATGAATGCAAACAACGCTGCTGACCAAGGTCCCATAGTCTATAAGACAATCCATAAATAATTAAAGCGTAGTTTTTAAACAGTTTAACCGTTGAAATGCAGCAGTACAGTAAGAAAAAAAAATGGGAAGGGGTAAGGTCCTAAGATATCCACCTGATCATAGAATCAGAGGATCCTGATAAACAAAACCTACAAGAACAAAAAAGAAATTGTTACCAACATATATAAAACTGTAATTAAATTAAAGCAACATTTTAGTAAATATGAATTCCTCGTGTGGGACATCAAAAGCCAAGTTGGCAATGCCTAATGACAAGCTTTTTGATCATGATAAAAGCTAAGCTATAAGAAGTGTTTTTAATACATCAGAAGTGTCACCTACAATCTAGATAGGAAAGCATCTTAGTCAGCTGCATTAACAGTTTTCCCTAGTACGCAGAAAAGCAATTGTAGCGTGTACATAGAAAAATCATCTATATGCACACTTCCTTAGTATATAGAAGAGGAAGCATTAACAGTTTTCCTCTCCTCATTCAACATAAACTAGAAACCAGTCCAAAATTTAATTTTAATCATAAAAATCCAAAAAGCTAATAAACAAATTTGATATAGCTGCAAACAAATTCACAAACCTTCCAGTAGAATCCAGAAGTAGAGCCCTGATGTTATCAGTGTGACCTCTTAGCTTCATTGTCTTTGAACCAGTTCTTGGATCCCAAACACGCACAACCTATAGAAATCAAGGCATGACATAAATAATTGTTGCTCACAATAAGCCAAACAATTTTCAAAGAAGCTTCATATATGACTTCTTAATGGTCTTACATGCATGTAGTGCATTAAAATAACAAAAACAACGCATTAATCACCATAACATCAGAATATACCTTCTCAGTTCCACCAGAGACGAGGATAGTTCCACTATCGTTCATCGCCAATGCATAAACTGACTCCTTATGGCCTTTGGCAGCAATTGGCACATGTCCATGGGGCTGAGTTGTGTGCATAGTTATGCTGTTACTTGAGCCAATGGTGCGTAAACTTGTCATGGGCAATGAACTACCAGAACCATTGACCCCATTTGAACAATCATCTTCCATAGCATCATTTGACTTTGAGACTGGAGCAAGGGCAGCTTCAAGATCCCATATGAAAACCTCCCCACCAAGACCACCAGAGGCAACAATATTGCTCTAAAATGCGTGACACTAGAAGAGGATCAGAAAATGACTTTGATAGCATATAAGATCACACCAATCATACCTCCAAGCATGATTTAATGAAATTGTGTGAAACTTAAATAGCAGGATGCACTCAAACGAACCTTTCATCCAATCAATTAACAAGATCAACAAAACAAGAAGAAAATTGCAATAGAAATTACATTTTTTTCAGCTGCAGCAAGACAAGTAACATAGTCAGAGTGCTGACGGAGAGTCCTGGTACAAGTCCCATCAGACAAGCAATTCCATGTCTGGCGTATCACAACAGACAAATAAGCAACTGAATCAATCAACAATAAAACAACCAATAATTTATGTATTATGAAGATTGACGGACCTTGAGGGTGGTGTCCGAAGAACAGGAGACAAGTTTACTATCGCCAACAAGGACAGCATCATTTACCTGCATAACCAGAAATGCTCAATTAAATTGCATCTCAGGCATTTGCATAGATGCATCACATGCATGTAATAAAAATATTAAAATATAACACTATCACCTAAAAATTTAACCATCAACCAGACCCCTGCAAAGTATTATATATAATAAAGAACACATTGCCACCAGACAGAAGAAGGTACCCAATCAACATG
The DNA here is from genome assembly GCA_949750685.1 of Vernicia montana. Taxonomy (NCBI): domain Eukaryota; kingdom Viridiplantae; phylum Streptophyta; class Magnoliopsida; order Malpighiales; family Euphorbiaceae; genus Vernicia; species Vernicia montana. The sequence continues at coordinate 22,038 of CATKHJ011322115.1, forward strand.
TGACTCAAATGTAGCCGAGCAAGTAGCAGAATCTTCATCCAACGCCCATCCCTTCAATGTGCCATCACGACTCCCAGTGAAGAGGTAATCACACCGGTCAGATACAGATGACTTTAATACGGCCAAGCAATTTATGCCAGCACAATGCTGCAAAACAGGCATCCAAAAACAAGCAACGTTAGGGTCTATAACTCCATTAACAGTTAAAAATATACTACCCACACAAGTTCTTGAGAAAAATAAGAAGCACAACATCCAAGAGAGAAGAATGCCCTAATCACATGTTTGAAATATTGGTCACAAATTAAATGGGTGAATATGAGTCTTCTACAGGTTTACAATTGCAGGAAGTATTAACATAAATTCCTGCAAATTTCCCACATCAGAAGAAGGAAAATAAAAGTTTTTAACCAAACCAAGAACATAGAATAGTTCACCTATTTCTTAGTAAGAGGCATCCAAACACTTCAAACGCTTTGCACCATGCAAAAATGAATAATATAGATCAAAACAAATAAAACATTGTTTCACCTTTGTATCATCAGCATCACTCAGCACATAAGTAAGCCTCTTCTCTTTGCGCGGGCGAACAGAATTGCCTGTATTCCCCGCACTACCCACGCGGTGCATTGCAATAACCCCTAATATAAATAAATATGCAATCAGTTAATAATAAAACTAAAGTAGCAGCTATCTTTCAATTCCTTTAAGTTGTTGATACCTATATACACCAGTCAAAAACTACTTCTATCTACTTTTCCCAAGAAGTGATCACCTATTTCTTAATAAGCAGCATCAAATGCTATAATGTGTTCAAAGTTCTCCCAATATGAGGAACACAACTACTATAAATTTTCATTAAACTGAATATAACAGAAGCAGTACAGTGAGTTCTGAGTTTTACTAATGCTATATAAAAATCACCCGAAGCTAGATTCCTTGTTACAAGTAACTCTGTCCAAAGACCAGATAACTAAAAGTCAAAATTGCAAAGAACAAACAATATAAAATAAGAACATTTGAAAATGGGTAGAAAAACATGAAACGGCCGTAATCAACCAGTTAAGATTGAACCCCAAAAAAAAAAAAAAAAGCATCCGGAGGTAAAAAACAAACAACCCATACAAAATCAATAACACTAACACTAAGTTGTGAGATTAATGAATAGTAATTTGAATTCATCAGAATGGTATCCAGTGTCATAGAACATAATTTTCCTTCCTACTGAATACTAATAGAAATTTACCATTCTACAATTCTAAGATCATCAACACCAACATTGCAAGTTACCCCACTTCATCTACTCATATACGTCAACGCTTTTCAAGCACAAAACATCAACTCAATATATACTAAAGCCATAATCGTCACCTCAGATGGTAAAAAAAAAAAAAAAAGGTAGTAATAAGTAATAACCTCCACAATATCTAACTTAAACCTCTTAATTAATAATTTGTTGAAAAACAAATTCTAAGGCTAAAAATTAATATATAGTATAATCAAATCGCCGATAAAAAAATTCGATCCAAACCCTAAAAAAGAAAAAAAATAATAAGTGAATGGATACTGATTATGAACAAGAATTAGTCAAAATAAAGAAGAGAAGACTAATAATGCAAAGAAATTAAAAGCAATCTATTAGAGGTTTAAATGATCGTATAAAAAGAGAGACACAGAGAGAGAATTGTGTAGTAACTTACAGAGAAGTGATGGAATTGGAGAGAGAGTAAGAATCTCAAAAACCCTAGAGATTGTTGTGATTGGGTCTTGCTATTTTGCTATTTCTTCGAGTTTCACATAGCAGAAAGAGAGATTTGGGAACAAAAAATCATAAACAAACAAACTTTTCTCTCAAAAAAAAAAAAAAAAACGAGAAAGTGAAAGTCAAAGGTAAGCCTGTGAAATCCTTATCTGTCATATTTGCAAAACCAGCGACGACGTCGTGTATCTCAATGTTTTAGATCTAAACAAATACTTTAAATTCGTGATAATGCATGTTATATAATTAAATGTATTTTCAATATAATATTATATTAAAAATATATTTAATTATATTATATGGTATTATAACCTATTAAATATATCCTATATATTTTTAATTTTAAAAAATATTTATAATTAATATAGTAATTAAATGAACTATATTTAATTATAATATTTAGTTTATTTATGTTTTTTAATTCAATAATAAAGTGGTACAATAGATGTTCAAAAGCATACCATTCATGACTAATGTAATGAATCTTTGGTTCACTAATATTATTTTTAGACTTGTGGGATCTAGAGTGTTTTTTTTTTTTTAGTAGACTTGTGGGATCTAGAGTGTTTTTTTTTTTTTAGTACTGGAGCATGGAGGAATCGATTATGAGTCTATTACCCAAAAAAATATGTATTTACCGTTAAGTTATATCTTGGTGTGCGGGATCTCGAGTTTAAATGTTAATAAAAATTAAATTTATAAATTAAAAAAAAAATCATGGTTAGGGATGACAGCAAGTCAGATATGAGACGGATTTTACAAAATTTAAAATCGATCCGCTTAAAAAATAAAATACTCACTCCGCTTCAGGGCGGATCGTGAGACGGAGCGAGTATATTCGTTTATATTTATATTTTTTTTCTTTTTAATTTTTATAAATCCAAAATAATGAAATGAAAGTATATAAA
>CATKHJ011322136.1:0-11262 GCA_949750685.1 Vernicia montana
AATTCTACTAAATTAAAAACTAAAGGGGCTGGCCTTAACCTTGAATTGGGCTTGGAAGTCTAAAAATTCCTTTTAAGGCCCAACCGAGACAATTCCCGAATCGTAAAATTTTCCCGTAATTTTCCTTCGATCCTTTTTTACTAGAATAATTTTATATCACTTCCCATATCATAATATACACTATTAACATTGATACCTTACTCCTTTCAATCAAATTAAATATATAAAAATTCATACAACATCAAAAATCCAAATCGAGCACTTTACACAACATAAACAAATGCATCGATTCATTCCCATAATGATATCTATAATGTATTATTTATAGAATACATATATTCTATATCATTTCATAGCTCAAATGGGCTATGGCAATCTCGAGTATTACAGTAGCATTGGCTCGACAACTCTCTTTGAGTATGTTGGGAGATAGAGAAAGCATTCCACCCCACGATGAATCCCTGATCATTTCGGTGGTGTAACGAGCAATTAGTACTGTTGGACCCACGCGAGTCTCTTTGACTCACATGTGGTTAGGTATATCGATGCTCTAGTGGGACGGGGACCTTTAAACTAAGCCACCCTTTACCCTTGTGCATATAGTTGCCTTAGCCTCTGACCTTAGGTTCTGTGAACCGTAATAAATAAAAGCTTGTACATATACCATGAAACTCTTTTGTCATGCATCATGCCATTGACATGCATAAGAAACTCGAGAATAGAGTCTTCTCACTCTGTAAATCAAAAACTGATGGTCCGTCACCCAAAATTATCCAACCAATAAACTCGGTGAAGTGAATCCTTTTCCCGATGTACCGTTGCATCTGTTTATCCTTTCCAAGTGTAAATTCTTACCCTTTCCTTTTCCTTTGAAGTTACAAATGGCCAATACCTTTGACTAGGATGCGATGAACGCCTTTTCTGCCAGTCTCCTCAAGAAGCAAGAGGAATCCTTCCAAAATGCACTTACCACCGCCCTTAAAACACAAGCAGACACCTTCACCAATGCTCTCACCACTCAATCCGCCAACTTTAAAAACGCCCTCAATAACCAGCATCAGTCCATCCTTAACCAAGTTAGGGAAATGACCAATACCACCACTGCTCCTCCGCGTAGCAAGCCCACTTCCACTCAGGACGATACAAGCTACGCTCCTACTTTCACTCCTCCTCTCGTTATCAATCTGACTGATAAGGGGAAAGCTCCTAATACTCCCACTTCTTCCCCTCTGGACTTGAACGCCACTGTTCCATCCCCCACCATGAATCTTTTTCAAAGTGGGGACTTCTCTAGCTTCCCAGAAGCTAAGAAATTAATGGAAAAATTTAAGGCTATGGAGAGGACTCTCAAAAACATCAAGAAATATGAAAACATGATAGATGTCGATTCTTTCGCTCTTTTCCCGAATGCAAGGGTTCCACCCAAGTTTAAAATGCCTGTCATAGACAAGTTCAATGGAACCACGTGCCCGAAGACTCACCTAAAAATGTATATGGGTGCTATGATACCATTTGGGGTGGATGACGAGATCCTTGCTCAGTATTCCAACAATCCCTAACCGGAGCTACTGTGAAATGGTTACTAGATCTCGATCAAAACCACAAGAAAAGTTGGGATGACATTTGCAATGCATTTGTCAAACAATACCACTAAAACATCGAGGTGGATGTCACCCATTGAGATCTAGAGACAACCAAGCAAAGATCAGAGGAGTCCTTCACTGCGTTTCTTACAAGGTGGAGGTCTAAAGCAGCCCAAATGGTGAACCTCCCGTCAGAAGAAGAGAAGATCGACATTATCATCAAAAATCTCCTCCATCAGTATCAAGTCCATCTACAGACCCAGTACCTCCCAGACTTCAAAGCCCTTATCTCCACTACCTCCAAGATTGAGGATCTGATTCAATCTGGGCAAGTTAAGGATGAGTCCTCGAACTCGAGGTACCGTAGGAACACTAACTATACTTCTAACACCACTTAGTCGGCCAACCAAGAAGGGGGAGAGGTAAATACTATCTCTTATCATCAGCCGATGAGGTTGCAATAAAGAAGGACTTTCTCTGAGTTAGGCATGCCCCTAAGCACTATTTTCAAGAAAGCCTTGGGAGCCCATCTTGTTAAACCCTTAGAGCCAAGAGCACCACCAAACCCTTTGCCTAGGAACTATAATGCTAACGAGCACTGTGACTACCATCAAGGGCCGGGGTATAAAAATAACGACTGTAAGGCTTTAAGGCACATGATTCAAGATCTAGTTGATAGTGGAGACATTATCACTCCTAAACCCAAGCCTAACATCACCACTAATCCTCTCCCTAGGCACCAAAGGAATGTCAATTTCATCACCTCTGATAAACAGGAATCTGACCCTGTCTCCATGATCCATCCCACTTCGGATTACTGTCGTGTCCTGGATTTGAATGATTTCATGGATGAAATCAACACAATTACCCAGAGTGGGAGAATCCTTCCACCACCAACTCATCCCATTGCACCAAAAGAAACTATCCCAGTTAGCCACACAGTTCCTCCTCCAGTAGAAAAGCTGAAACCCCACCAAGAGCCTGAAGAAGATTCTGTCCTGAAACAGTTAAAGAAGACCCAAGCTAACATCTCCATTTGGAGCCTTATTTAGTCTTTCTACCCTTATCGCCAAGCTCTTTGCAAGGCTTTGAACCAGTGCCAGGCTCTGATTGACATCACACCTGAAATGCTTGTGGCTTCTTTAACGAGTACTACTAAGACAATGTCTATATTTTTCAGCGACTAGGACATCCCGCAAGGTAGGGAAAACCACAACCAAGCTCTGTATATCACTGTAATGACTCGGGGCAAAATTGTGCCCATGGTGCTAGTGGATAACGGGTCTGCTCTGAATGTATGCCTGCTAAAAGTGGCCAGCTGCCTAGGATTAGAGGCGATGGATTTCACTCCGTCAGATCAGGTCGTGCAAGCTTATGATAACACTAAGAGGGAGATCTTGGGTGTTTCTACCTTGAATGTGACCATTGGACCCATCACTATGCCGATATCCTTCCAAGTAATCGATGTCCCGGCCTGTTTCAATCTACTTATGGGAAGGCCGTGGATCCATCAAATCAAGGTGGTTCCTTCCTCTCTTCACCAGAAATTGAAATTTTCCCATAATGTAAATATCATTACGGTCAAAGTTGATGCAGATGGGAAGAATGACCATTAAAGCTCCGTTCCTATTTTGGAAATCAACCCTGAACCCTCTAGTGTTCCTCTATCAGGCTTCTCCTTTGACATTATCCAGTTCATCTAAGGGGAAGGTAAAGAATTCGTTTCTTTTGACTTTGACCCGTATGGAAATGTGGTTGTGGCTAACATGATGAGAAAAATGGACTATTTTTCAAGTTTAGGTCTGGGAAAGAACCAGCAAAGGATTGCTCAGTTTCCAGAGTACCCTACGGCCATTACTCCATTTGGCTTAGGCTACAAGCCTATATCAGAGTACATGATGGAACTCGAGGAGAGAGCCAAGCTGAGGGCTAACACCAAAAGGCAAGGTGAGACCTATGATTGGCCCATGCGCCCATACTTTAAAACCCTGAATGGGTATTTTGTGAAAGAGGGTGAAGATTTCCCCTATTGTGCTTTTCCTGAGCCCTGGTAGTGCCTTATTTCTAAAAAACTAATCCCTGGTTTTGAAATTTTCTTTAATGTCAGGCTCAGCCTAGAGGAATACGAGCCGATCTATTTGCTGGAGGAGGATTTGGAAACAAGCATAGAGCCTTCTCTTTTTGAATCCATCCACATGATCATCGAACACCAAGAACCTGATTACACCAAGCTTATCCACCCATCTCAATCTCCACCCAATAACTGGTATTTTGAGGAGAGCGCCGGCCCTGTCATGCACCCATCCGAGTCCTTTGAGTCTGTAATTGAGTCCTTTGAATCTAAGTCTATATCTTCTGAGTCAGTCCTATCTTATGTTGAAGTTGGGTCTGTAGAGTCCAATTTTGTAACCCACCCTGTGGGCCTATCCTTTACTATAACCCATGATGATGGGAACTTCATCAGAAATAAGAAATTTGACTTTTTCGCTTACTTTTCTGACTCTCTATGCTCCACTTCATTTGATTCATCATTAAATGAGACATCTGAAAAAGAAAATAAAAAATAAATAAAAAATGAAAAAGGCAAAGAATCCATCAATTATGGCACAGAGGAAAAACCCAAAATCACATACATTGCATCTGCATATCATGATACACAAGCATTGATTGAAAAGGTTCGTTGGTTCTTGGATTGTTTTGCATGGGAACCTAAGGACATGGTGGGGGTAGATCCAAGCATTGCAGTTCATAAGATCCCAACCTACGAACACGTAAAGCCTGTTAAGCAGAAGCTATGCAGAATAAAGGCAGAATGGTCTTTGAAGATCAAAGAAGAAGTAACCAAACTGTTAGACAATCAGTTCATCGAAGTGATCACTTACCCATGGTTATCCAATATAGTGTCTATCCTCAAGAGAGACAAAAAAGTCCGCATATGTGTCAACTACAGGGATCTCAACAAGGCTTGCCCAAAAGATGACTTTCCTTTGCCTCACATTGACTTATTAGTAGACCGTATGACAGGTGCATCAGTGGTCTCCTTGATCGACCTTTATGCGGGTTACAATCAAGTCTAAGTATACCCTCATGACAAGGAAAATACATCTTTCATAATAGAATGGGGCACCTATTATTATTGGGTTATGCCTTTCGGTCTGAAAAACGTCGGGGCAACATATCAGAGGATGGCAACTACTATCTTCCATGACATAATGCACAAAGATGTCGAAGTATATGTAGATGACATGGTGATAAAATCTGAGACCCCTAAAGAACATCTAGAAACCTTGGAAAGATTTTTCTTAAGACTTAGACAATACAATCTCAAGCTGAACCCAACCAAATGTGTTTTCAGTGCCTTCTCAGGTGTTTTCCTCAGACATTTGGTTAGCCAACGGGGTATAGAAATGGATCCTGCCAAGTCAAAGGCAATCATAGAAATGCCACCTCCTAAAACTGAGAAGGAGATCAGGGGTTTCCTAGGTCGCCTACAGTACATCAGTCATTTCATTGCACAACTGGTGGATGTTTGTGGACCAATTTTCAAGTTACTAAGAAAATGAGCCTCTAAGCAGTGGAACGAAGAATGCCAAAAAGCCTTTTACAGAATCAAGGAGTATCTGTTGAATCCACCGGTGTTGCTGCCTCCGAGACCAAGTCAGCCATTACTGCTTTATTTATCAGTTACCTCGGAAGCTATAGGTGCAATACTAGCTCAGATTGCCTCAGACTCTCACAAAGAAAATTCCATCTACTACCTGAGCAATCATATGTTGGCTCATGAGCTTAACTACAATCAGATTGAGCAACTATGTTTAGCTTTGGTATGGGTATGCCACAAACTCCAGCATTACCTATGTTCATACACAACCTATGTGCTAGCTGACAAGAGCCCTTTGAAATTCCTTATGGAGAAGCCAGTTCTTGACAGCAAAATGGCACAATGGATGGTAGTACTTGCAGCATTCGATCTAAAATATGTCTCGAGAAAAGCAGTAAAAGGAAGCATAATCGCTGACCAGCTGGCTACAGGCCCTCTGGATGGTGAACCGTTTGGGCCTGAATTCCCAGATGAGGATATCTTGACCATAAACCCTGAAGTATGGAAGCTATTCTTTGATGGTACATCTAACAGCAGGGGTTATAGAGCCGGAATAGTTCTTGTCACCCTAATGGGAGATCACCTACCTATGGCAATCAAGCTGGTCTTCGAAGTGACTAATAATGAGGCTGAATATGAAGCGTGCATAGCTGGTTTAGAGGTGGCCATCAATATGAGAATAGACTACCTCAAAGTCTACGGTGACTCAAACCTGATTGTCTCCCAAGCCCTTGGCAAGTGGAAGATAAGAGAAGAGCATTTGGTTCCTTACCATCAACGATTTAATGATTTAGCGGAGAGTTTCCAAGAACTTTCCTTTCACTACCTGTCGAGGGCTAAGAACCAGTTCGTCGATGCCCTGACCATTTTAGCCTCAATGTTAGATGTGAGTGACAATGAAATACACAGGCCTATTATCATTAAACTGAAGAGGCAGCCTGGGTATTACGCCATGTGTATGAATCTTCAGTTAGCCGACATCAAACCTTGGTTTTGGGATATCCTCAACTATATTCAGAACGGCAAATATCTAGAAGGGGCCTCCAAAGTAGATCGGAGGACCCTGAGGAAGTTAGCTGCTAACTTTATACCCAATGGGGACATTCTATACAAAAGAGCATGGGACAAAATCCATCTGAGATGTGTGACTGAAGAAGAAGCCCAACAGATCATGGAATGGGTCCATGGAGGGGAAGGAGGCCTGCACATGAATGACATTGCTTTGGCTCGGAAAATTATGAATCTGGTTTACTTTTGGCTGACTATGAATGAGGACTGTGCGAAGTATGTGCAGAAATGTCATAAGTGTCAAATCTTCACCAAGTTACAGCATCGGCCTCCTGTGCCACTGAATCCCATAGTGACACCATGGCCTTTTACCACTTGGGGCATAGATGTCATCGGAAGAATCTCCCCGAAGTCCTCCAGTGGTCATTAATATATTCTGGTGGCTGTGGACTACTTCACAAAATGGATTGAAACAGTGCCATATTAGGTCTTGAACTCTAAGAAGGTGGCCTATTTCATCCGAACCAATATCCTTTATCGGTTCGGAACCCTTTCAAGATAATCATTGATAATGGCTCCCACTTTCAAAAAGAAGTAGTCTGACTAATCCAAAAAGAAGGAATTCAACATCATCGCTCCTCTCTCTTTCGGCCACAGACTAATGGGGTAGTTGAGGCTGCCAACAAGACCATTAAGACCATTCTGCAGAAGACCATTGTGAAGCACAGAGACTGGCATGAGCACCTACCTATCGCATTATAGGGGTATAGAACTACAGTCTGCACTCCCACGGGGGCGACCCCATATGCCTTGGTCTACGGAATGGAGGCTATCCTCCCCATTAAAATGCAAATCGGCTCTGCTAGGGTGATGAGAGAAAGCCAGCTAAGCAAAGTAGAATGGATTAGAGGCTATCATGACTAGTTGAATGCCATCGATGAGAAGAGAATAGATGCAGTGTACAGAATTCAGGGTTATTAGCAGAAACTCGCTAGACATTTCAACAAGAAGGTGAAAGATAGGGGTTTGCAAGTAGGAAACCTGGTCCTGAAAAAGATTCGAGCTCCTGTGCACGATCCAAGAGGAAAGTTCATACCCAATTGGGCTGGGCCATACATACTCAAAAAGATCCTATCCGGTGGAGGTGCTATCCTCATGGACGTGGACGGAAACGAGTTCTCCAACCCTTGCAACCTGGATCAGCTAAAGAGATACTTTGTTTGAAATTGATGTCTGCATTTAATTTTTATTTTTTCAAATGCATCTGTAATCAGAACTATGTGGACCTGATTCTCCCTAAAAGAAAATGACAGAAAAAATGATATAAGGGATATGTAGGCAGCCCAACTCGGGTGCGGTCCAAATCATAATATAATGCATTTTTGTTTTACATGACAAAGCATTTCATTCTCATTTCCTCTGTGCCTAATGCATTCTCCATTTGATTTCTTTCACCCAAACAAAAAAATAAATAAATAAAAAGAAAATGCTCGCTAAGCCGAAAACCTGAAAGGGCAGCTTAGGCAGAAATTAGAGCAAGCTTGGCCAGCTGAAAACCTGAAAAGGCAGCTCGAGAAAAAATTAGAGCTAACAAAAAGTGCTGAAAAGTGCTCGCTAAGTTGAAAACCTGCAAGGGCGGCTTAGGCAAAAATCAGAGCAAAATAAAAGATGTCTCATATATCGATGATCAGATTTTACAAGATACAATTCATCATCACAAAATGGATAGCCTTTCCTATGTCATCTATAGCTTATCATGTATCGTATAGTCATATCAGCTTGTAGGGATGAACAAAAATAGAAGTCCTGCAGCAAAGGTCCTAAACAGCTACAAAGTAAAAATATGTATCAATGTCATGTCCAAATCTAGACTATCCTCCTCCTCCTCCTCCTAGGATGCACATCCCGTGTGCTATCATCCGAGTCTGAGCCCCTTACAATCTCGTGAATCTCCTCCAAGGTCACGTCTGTCCTCAAAGTCTCAGTAGCCTCCTCAGCTGTGGTAGGCAGAGCACTGGCAGATCTTGAGATGATCCCTACGGTTGTCCCCAAAAGCCTAATCTGAGTCCTTGCAACTCCAAAACTACTCCCAAAAATCCTCCTCTGTGTAGTAGTAGCCCAGGAACAAATCCTCACTGCTGCAACAGGAATCCTCCTCGAAACACGAGAAACAGCAGTCCTCCTCTCTGCCCTAGCTACAGTAACCCTCCTCTGCACCACGACTATAGTGTCCCCTTGCCTCCTCACTGCAGTCATAGTCTCCTCCGTCATCTCAAATGCATTATGAGTCACCGGTCGAGCTCCCTATAACTCCTCCAACCTCCTCCAAAGGTCGTATCTCTCCTCCTGTCTGTCCTACTATCTCATCACCAGCTGCACCCCTAGTAGCCTCTCCCTCCTCTATGGTGTCACCCTCTATCTCCCTCAGTAATGCGGCCCGGTGCTCTCTCTCAACTGGCCAAATAACCTTAACCAACCAACTGGTATACCTCTCGGTAGTCTTAAAGCCGATCCATGGACATACCGCATTATAACTCCTCATCCAGCCATCCCTGATAGCTCTGGCAATGGGAGCTGTAATCTATGCAGACTCCAAAAAGGGTACAATTGGGGGCACATCCTGAGTCTGGCCCATCTGCCTCATGACTCTCGTCCCCTGATAAAAGGTCATCCAGCTTATATCAAGCAAACAGACCACCCGATACCTGTGACTCATGGTCATGAAGGACCTGATGCCATACCACTGACAATACCAAAGTACGTCCTCTGGGGCAACCTCCAGCAACCACCTTATCCACTCCCTGACTAAGCCTTGATGAACCTGGATCGACCTTATACGATACTGAGAAGTCATGTAAGGACTCCTCACCGGGGCAGCCACCACTCAGAGATGATCCATGAGCCAGACCTGTAAGATAACCAAAAAATCCAAAATCAAACACCTATAAAAGCACCAATAATAGGAAGGGTAAGATAGACATACTTTTCTTCACCTGAAGAATAACAGGAGAAACAGTCCATCTCTTTAGACCCCACACACAGCAGTCCAAACTCAATAGTGTCTCAGCCAACACTGCCCTAGCCATAGAATGGCTCTGCTCCATCTAGAGTACCAAGCCAGTCACTCTAGTGTCACCCCATCCGATAGAACTAGGGAACAGGTACCCTGCAGTCAAACAGAAAACTAGGGCCCTCATCTTGAGTCTCTGTCTCCTCATGTCTCCAGAGTCACCAATATCCTGAAACTCTACAATCACTACAGTCAGATCCACTTGGCCATTAATAACCATATGGCTTACAGCATCTTCAGGCAGGTCTAAAAACTCCTGGAAAATCTGAAAGTTTCCCACTCTAAACTCCGGCACCACTAGGACTACCTTGAGATTGCAGCCAAGTATGGCGCTGAACTCCTCAAATATGGGGCAAAGCTCCTCCATGGCTGAATCCAAGCAGAAAACACGGGCCACTAGATCCCAGAACCTGAAACAGGCCCTTAAAAAATCCAAGTCAACCCGAACTCCTCGCAGTGTCACCATCGCTACAATGCCATGTTTACCCAAATTGATTCTCTCCACCTTCTCGAGTTTTTTGGTCCATACATGCATGCTATGATTGAAATACGACTCCATGAATGTGAAAATCAAAAGAAAATAAGTAAAGAAAGGATAGAAGAATGAAAACTGAAGAAAGATTCGGGAAACGAGCAGAGTTTCGGCACATAAATCAAGGGATGGAGATTTTTACCTCGAGATGGGAGCCTATTTATAGACAAATGGCCATCACATCAAGAAGAAAGAGAAAAGCTGCTAGAAAATGACTCTGCAGTTAGATGCATTGGCGGATCTGCCAGGGTGTATGGCGATAGCTGCCATAAGCATTGGCGAATCTGGCAACCTTGCTGGTGGACAATTAGCTTTTCCTGCCCTTTTTAGCTTTCTGGTCTCCCACAAAACCAGCAGGGCCCCATAGTACGAATTCAGACTGTTTTCTTCCCTCATTGGGATAGAAAACTAAAAAAACTGGACTTTTTTCAGAATTTTCTGAGATCGGGGTCGAGCAAGAGCAATAAATTGGTGCCGTAATTCAGCAAAAGTCACGTCTTAGGTCATGCATTCTTTGCACAAAAATTGCATACATGGCATATAATTTTTATTATTTTGCAGAACATGCATTCAAGGCGCATAAACATGCACGGTAGAGCAAAAAATTGAAAGAGTCGCATAAGAAATCATGCATACACGAGCATGTATCATCGGCATCATCAAGACCCATAACATAAAACAAAAGTGCATACATCAGTGCATAATCATAGTAGTATAGTCATCCGTGAAAGTCGTATTGTCTCCTGCTAGGGGAGTAAGAAAAGAAAAAAGTTGATAACTGTGAACCTTTAATTTGCACCCTCTAGCATACAACCAAACTCTTGAGGCACCTAGGCTCGGTAAACAGACCTCCGGAAGCCAAAATTGCCAAATATCGCCAAAATTCCAAAAATTGAGAAATCGAGCCTCGGGATTTAAGACCCATCCCTCAAGCTTCTAAATCATCCTTATATTATCTGGGATTGAATACGGAGTCCAACGCAACTGGAATCGCAAAAAATAGAGTTGAAACGGGTCAAAATGATGAAAATCGACAAAATCGGGCGTTGAGTGACTACATAGGCCACTTTTGTGACCGCACACAGGCTGTGCAGTTCCGCACAGCCCCTGTGCAGTTCAAAATGGCTTCTATGCAGTCATGGCTTATTCTTTGTGGTTACCTTCTGTTCTGTGCAGTCCCAGAAGCTCCATGTACGGCCCTAGAACCCCCGTGTACGGTTTTGAGCGTCAGAACACCAAATCCCACATCTAAACTTTATGCTTCCAACCTCTAACCTTCTTTATATATAAATAAGACCCCCCAACTCATTTCCACACTCAAAGCTTTCTCACACATCCCTTGGCTTGCTTGATTAGCCTTTGCATCAAGCGAGCCATCCCCCTAAGCTTGGTCCGAAAGGAACGAGCTCCCCAGTTTCTTTTATTTCTTGCTTTGCTATTGCTCCTTGCTTTGCAAAGTGAGATTGGG
>CATKHJ011322268.1:0-14111 GCA_949750685.1 Vernicia montana
ATTGATTATCTTTGCAACAAGCTGGGCATGATTAACATCTATGCTCCAACTTGAGGGGGAGTGTTACAGACTGTATATATATAGAATAGGAAAGTTATATATATACTGATTTATTGTAATTAATATAGGAGATTTTCCTTCCTAAATTAGGACTCCTAAACTTGTATATATACCTATACAATTGATGAATAATATATCAATTCATTCCATCTCTTCTAGTTCTATTAAGTTTACAATTACATTTGCAATGAATTCTATAGTAGAATTAATTCATATACAATTGAATTCTCAAGCTTGGGATCCCATATGTTAAAACCTTTTAGAATTCAATTGAATCCAAATAAACATTGTGCTTGGGACAAATAGAACATTGAATTCAACAATCACTTTCCCAAAATACTGAATGCAGTAATAATAATAATAATAATAATAATAATAACCATTTTGATAGAATTGGTGTGGAATGTACACGCAAATTTCATTAATTTTGATAGAATTAGTCTCAAGTATATTCATTTCCAAGGAATTGAAATCATGGAATTCCAAATGAATATATTTATAGTATCAGCACTATATGTGTGACTGACACCGAAAGTGGACCATAAGTCCATAAGTTTCAATTTTAGTTTATATAGATACAATTTGCATTTACTGTATAATTTTATCCTTAAATAAATTGACAAGAACATCATCAGCTGTTGACAAAGGGGATCCAAAATTCCTTCTCACACACGTTTAATCTATTATTATTTTTCTCATTTTCACCAATATAATAAGAAAGATATGTAAAGGTACTAGATACAGACCTGCACATATAGCTCAGGCACATTCCGACCCTCTGGTTCAAGAAAAATCTGATGTGATTCTTTATCTTGAAATCTCACAATCTGAAAAGAGATGTATTGACGTAAATGGAATATGCAAAAGAAAATAGCATCATATGATTTCATGATACAATTGCAACATAGCAGTTTACCTCAATTTAACAGTTTTCTACTTTCTTCTGCTCAAAATTTTAATGGATGTTTTGACAATTGTTGGAAAGTGCGATTTTTGTGATGCATCTTTAGAGGGAAAATTTGAAATTGATCGAGTTAGCAGAATTGTTAGTGGGTTCAGGTGATAGGTATGGTTGAGGTTGAATGTAAAAATCAACTAAGTATGGCTTAAAGGTAAGCATGGTTTGGCTGGACAAGTTAGCTACAGTTATGGTTTTTTGTACTAAAAATCTCTTGTAACTTGGTCTATATAAGCGTTAGAAGAATGAATGAAATGTAGCCAGCACTAAAAGGTTCATTTACAAAACCTGTCTGCTGTCTCTGTGCGCGTGGTGCTTGAGTTTGTGCTGGGTTTTCTGTAGGGCTGAGCATTCGGTCAGTTCGGTTCAAAACCGAACCGAAATAACCGAACCTATAATTTACTAAAACTGAACCAAAAACCGAAATTTATAAAAACCGAACCGAACGGAAAAAGTTCGGTTTGATTTGATTCGGCTTGACTTTTTTTTTCTTTCTATTTTAATACTATATATATATATATATTAAAATTATTATATATATTATATATAAAACATAATATATTGTATATATATATATATATATAATATATATATATATATTAAAATTTCGGTCAGTTCGGTTCAAACCAAAATTTTTTGATAAAAACCGAACCGAAATTAAATTTGGTTTACAATTTAAAAAACCAAACCGAACCAGTGAAAAAACCGAACCGAACCAGTCTGTTGGGTTCGATTTTTCGGTTTCGGTTCGGTTTTGCTCACCCGTAGTTTTCTGCCCTCCAAAATCCAACATAGTATTAGAGCTTTAGATGATATTTAAGGGTTTGTGGGTCAAAGAAGTAAGAGTGTTGTGAGAAAGGAAATTTCTGTGTTGAAAATGAAGAACAAAAAGAAAAAAAAAATGCTCCAGATTTTCAGCTCTTTTTTTCTGTTCTCAGTTCTTGGTTTGTTCTCTCTTCCTTTCTCAATCTAACAAATGGTTAGAAATCCATTTTTTTGGTTCAAGATGAAGTATGGCTTCATCAAGTTTGTGTCTTTGTGAAAATTCCACCTATCTTAAAGGGTGAGGAGTTAGTTTTTAAGTATGTGAAAGCAAAAATTTTTAAGTATGTGAAAGCAAAATCTGTCAGGGGACCAGCAAGGCCATAAACTGAAAATCTGTTAAGGGACCAATATGTCAATAAACTGAAAAGTTTATTGAATGACCAGCATGTCCCGAATTTGAAGTATCTTACTTTCACACAATTCACAAGGTTCAACAAGCAATCGATATTTCACGATCAAGGGTGTAGTGTTATTTGTAGTAGTGGTTCATAAACTGAAAATTCTATTGATAGACCAAGATGTCCATCAACTGAAAATTTTGTTAAGGACCTTTGTATGTCTAAAAATTGCTAAACATTTGCTGAAATTTGTTGAGAAGGGCCATGAGCCATCTGTTGCAAGTTCTTTTTGTTGTTCAACATGAAACAGCGAAAGAACATGAAGAAAAGAATTTGAAGAATTCCGGGGATGCTTTCAAATAAGGAAAGTTACTCTCAAGGAGGAGGTATTCTTCGAACTTTGATTCTACCAATCAAAGTGTTAGTGGTATTGAAATTCATGAGAATGTGATGAATGATGAAAACAAAGACAAGTAAAGTCAAATTAAGTTGTTAGAATTCAAGTTCATGTTATGTGGTTCTTGCAAACCCAAGAAAAGGTTCCAAAATACAAACTTGAGTTGTTATGGTTCAGCAAATGAGTTCTGTCATGATTCGTAGGTTGCTAAGGACAAATTTCTACAAGAAAAAAGTAATTTTGTTGTGTTCGAATCAAAGAATAGTGAAGAAGTTTCAGGCATTAAAGGAAAATCATGCTCGAGTATTGCAATTCTAAGAAGCAAGATTGCAGAAATTCTTACTAAAGCAAGCAAATTGAAGTCTCCAACAAAAATCTCGAAGAGGAGCGCTGGAGAGTGACATTTTTGTGATGCATCTTTGGAGGGAAAATTTGAAATTACTCGTGTTAGCAGAATTGTTGAGGTTGAAATCTCAAGTGATATGTATGGTTGAGGTTGAGTGTAAGAATCAACCAAATATGGCTTAAAGGTAAGCATGGTTAGTCTGGAAAAGTTAGCTAAAATTATGGTCTTTTGTACTGAAAATCACTTGTAACTTGGTCTATATAAGAGTTAAAAGAATGAATGAAATGTAGTAAGTCAGCCCTAAGAGGTTCATTTATAAAACATGTCTTCTGTCTGTGTGTGTGTGGTCCTTGTGTTTGTGCTGATTTTTCCACCCTCCAAAATCCGACAACAATAAAACTCATTGGGCTATTGTTAAAGGATGACCAAGAGGAGGCAAGGTTAATTCCCATTAAAAGTAATTTAAACAAGGCCTAATGACAAAAAAAACAAACAAACAAATCTTTTCGCAAAGTTGCAATTGTACTCAAACCTTTCAAAATAGCCTGTTGTACCTTAATTTGGCCAATTAGTTGCAATTATACCCACAGGTCAAAATTAAAGAAAAAGAAATTGTGTTTTCCCAAAATACCTTCTCCTCCAACCTCTCACCATCTCTCTCTCCTTTCCCACCATATTTTTTTTTGCTGGATAATGGTTTATGCTCAACTAATTTTAAATTAGTGACATGTTATAAGAAATATGCATGATTTGTTTAACCAAAGCTCATGAAAAACTAATAAATAACTAATAGAACGAGAAGAAGTGGCATTTATTAAATACACTTGAAAAGGAATTGTAGAACGAATTGCATTCCATCACTGTTGAGTAAGCTTTCTGTTATGATCCTAGTTGCAAGGTATGAGACTTGAATCCCACATTAGAAGTATGGGATTTCAATGTGGGGTTTGCGCTCTCCAACCTCTTGAGTTAGCTATTAGAGGTTTGGTTCTCTGAAGGTTCATAACAATTGGCATCAAAGCTGAGCACCATTTCAAATCGAGTGGCACAGGTGGTGACACTGACATTGCAGTGTTCGCCCAAGGCTAGGAAAAGCCTAGCGCACAGCCAGCTTGCATGGGCACTGAGACTACAGAGCATGGTGGGATGTTATGATCCTAGTTTCAAGGTATGGGACTTGGATCTCATATTGAAAGTTGGGGAGTACAATATGGGATTTATACAGACTTTGGGCTCTCCAACCCCTTGAGCTAGCTTTTGGGGTGTGGTTTTCCCAATGTTCATATCACTTACGCAACATACAATACACCTATTTTATCACCAATTATCACTCTAGTTAGTTTTTCTTGTTTTTGGTTAAAGGGTCATCTGTAATTGTCATAAGCATGAATAAGGTCAACTAATTATGATTCAAACAATATTTTAATTTGGAAAACCATGGAGGGGCAGACATTATTGGTATCTTCAAATTCTTACCAACTAGAGAATTATGAAAATTGAGCAATCTGCTTATTTTTTCCTCATTAATAGTGAATCTAATCTCGAATATGTGTTGAAGCGTCAAGAACATGATGCTTTTTGCATTTGCATCCCATAACAGGGTGCTTTTGATAAATGACCCATTTTAATCTAAACCCAGTATAATGAGTACATGTCCCAGCGAAGATGAGTTTCAACAAACTATAATTCTTCAATTTCCTTCATAACTTCCCTAGAAATATGCATGCTGAAGGGGGAAGGAGAGGAAAGAGAATGATGGTGCGGGAGGGTGAGAAATTGGAAAAGGAGGACAAAGAGGTATTTCTGAAAAAAAAATTCTTTAATTTTGATCAGTGGATACAATTGCAACTAATTGGCCAAATTAGGGTACCATGGGCTATTTTAGAAGGTTTGGATACAATTGCAATTTCTTCTTTTCTTTTCTGTAATTATGACTTTAAATGACTGGTATTCTACCTAAGGTGGCTTTTTTAACTTGGAAATGAAAATTAAGAGAGAGAGAGAGAGAGGAAGAGGAGAAAAACAAAAAGACGTTATCTAAGGAAAAATAAACCATAAAGGCATACCTTATCTTCAATAGAAGGGCAGTATCTCGGCCCCTTTGCTTCAACCCACCCTCCATAAGTGGGAGTTTCATGTAAGTTCTCCTTTACAAGCTGATGAGTGATTTTCGTGGTACGTGTCAGATAGCAACACATTTGTTCCCTTTCAATGTGTACATTAGGATCAAAACTAAACCAGCTGACCTGTCAATCATCAACTTACAATCAGAATACAACCACAAAAACTGAGTGGCTAAAAGAAAATATGACTGTAATTTCTGCATGATCAACACAAGATTTTGAATTGCTTAGGAACAAGGACATTCAAAATAGCAGTCCTGTTTCAGCAAAAGGCATACAGTCTGCTAGCTGCCAATCTGCTAGCTGCATGATCGGGACTAAGTTTAGTTTCCAATTAACTACCACCTTTTGGGATAGTATAAGATGGATGTCATACAAGTGACATTTTATTTGTACCAATGTTGCCTTGCCCAGTGATAGATTATATTACTAAGCAGACAAGGAGAGCTAAAATTATATTAAACAGTTGATGTGGGCATCAAAGGCAAGCGACTGGTAATAGATGTGACATTGTTGCCATGGAAAAACAACATAAACACTGACTTTGCAATCTATTTGCATAAGCAATCTGTGAAGAATCATTTGAAATCTGGAATTATGAGAATCTAATCTATTGAACCTACATATGAAATTAAATGGAAGGACCTCTTCATCCCCGTGCTGAGGTTCCAATCCAGAAAAATCTACTGTACGAATGTCCACTCTTGCTGGAGTCCCAGTTTTTAACCGATCAGTTTCAAATCCAAGGTGTTGCAAGTTCTCAGTGAGTCCCTGTGAAGCTGACTCACCAGCCCTTCCTGCAGGCATAGAAGTTCTACCAACCCAAATTTTGCCACTCATAAAAGTTCCAGTCGTGAGAATAATTGAAGGAGCGTAGAAATTCATCCCAAAAAAAGTGTGGACACCTTCCACATTGTCATTCTTTCCTAGTAAGATATCTGTTACCATTGCCTCTCTGATAGAAAGGTTTGGAGTGCTGCAAAAAAAATACACTGATTAACAGATAGACACTCAGACATTCACAAATACAGTCTACAATGAAAAGAAACTAGTAAATGGAAAATAAAGATCACATTTAACTGTTGAATGAAGTTGAGAAATGAGGAAAGCTTTCTATTGAATGAATAGAAGTCGTGGTGTAGATTATAGCACCAACTCTATACATATATATGCTAGAAAGAAATCTTATACCTGAATTAGGGAAAAACATGGTAATGTTCAGCTTTTTAAGAAGAATAATTACCCTCAGCTGACTTATACCCTACCACCACCACCCCTCCCCTCCCCTCCCCTCCCCTTTTCTCTTTGAAGCCACGTATGGATTGATAAGATCAACATTTAATAAACCAAAGCATCAAAAGAGTGAATGATTCTAATTGGCCAAACATGTAAATTAACCCCAAAACTTTTATGGAAAAATCATGTGGGACCCTCAACTTTCCTGGTGACCTATTCAAGTTTAGGTGCTTAGTAGGTCATAAGGAAAGTTGAGGGTCCCACATGGTTTTCTTGTGAAAGTTCAAGAGTGATATGACTGGCCATTCTAATTGCCAGATCTATTTTTACATTTTCAATAACAAGAAAATTCATTTAAAAGGTACTAACTATCATACCTAGGAAAGGATTTATACACTAAAGTATTTCTAACTTAAGTCAAATAGTTCAATCACACTAGAACACAAATGATATCATAATAAAATTTCCAAAGAAAGGCTGGTATTCCGGCAGTCATAATTCATTCTGCAACATCATATTTGACAATTTAACCTAGAAAAATATTTTCCATAAAACAGTATAAATTGACATTTCTGTAATCACCTACGCCTACAAACTGCATATAAAAAACAAAAACAATGTAGTACAGCTTACTCTCTCTTTTACAAGTATGAAAACACCAACCAATGCAATAGCATTTACTGAACCAGTATAAACAGTAACACTTGGTTAGCAGCTTCTCAAGGTAAAGATGAATGGCAATCAAACCATTTTAGGTACTAACCCAGCTAAAATAAGATGCTCGTACATCAAGCAAAAAGAAATACTATGGCTGCATGTTTATCAATTTGTAAGACAGTTTCTATGTTTTATTTTCTAGGCCAAAATTACTCATGGAGCTATTACTGCAGACCAAGAATAACACTTTAGAAAAGTCCAGATGCAACAAAACATTAGTGACATCAATCCAACATATTAACAGATGAGACTGTATAACATTTTCTATAAGCTACATCAAAGAAAGTACATGGGTACATGAATACTAAACAAACAAGCAAAATTAAATTTGTTAACTTGCCTCTCCACGGTGTTTTTCATTTGCATAGCATATTCCCTTTTGTCAGTTTGTGCACGCAAAGCTCGAACTGCAGGACCTCTTGAGATGTTCAGCACACGCTTTTGTAAATAGCACCTAAACCATGAAATGAAAATGGCAATTATAGGTAAAGTTTAGAATCATATTACCCTTTTTTTCTTCCTTAACTTATTTATGGTATAACTCCTATGCAGCAAACCTGAAAACCATTCCTCAACTAACCTTCTTCCCAGTTACCATCAGTAATCCAATACAATCAATAAGCCCCATAGCAATCCAAAGACAGAAAACAACCGCAGGTCAAAAAACATCACATACATGGTTAGCTCACACCTATTATCAATTCAAAAAAGACCAACCCTTATCACTGATGACAGCCAACTGCCACTCCTTTAAAAACCAAGCAAATCGTGAAAATACATTGCTTGTGACCAGAAATTTTTCTATCTAGGAATATTATCTAGGAAATGCAGGGTTTCATTATTTAGTAACTTCTGAATTTCAAAAGGAGTTTTTTATCTAGGAATTTATTTGCTTCTTATTCAGTGAGTTTAGGGATCTTTAGGCCTTGTTGAATAAGAAAATGTAATCTCTATGATTTTCCATATAACTTAGTTATTTTCTAAGGTCAAAAAGAAATTGAATATTTTAATTGTTATTGCTGACCCCAACTAGCTTGGGATTAACACTTAGTTGTTGTTGCTGGTATTCTATTTTGCATATATTACATTACATATATATGCAAAATTGAGCAGAATGAAAAAAAAAAAAAAATAGATCATGTAGCCTACCCCGACTAGTTTAGGGTTAAGGCTTAGTTGTTGTTGCTGGTATGTTATTTTGCATATAGTGCATAACATATATAATCCCATATAATGATCTATATTCTGGATAACTGCATTTTATTCTCACTAATAGATCCAAGGAAACCTAGCCTCACTGTACCGCATTTTTAGACAAGGACATTTTACATTCTAGTTTTCATTTTATATGTCAAAGCAATCCATCCTCTGAGTAATATTGGTTGTAATCAAAACAAATTAGTAATGGTATCATACTTAAATTCTCTTAGATCATGCATTACACCAACATCTAGCAAGACAAGCAACATTAAGAACAAGTAACAATCTATCAACTAAAGGATATTTTTGGACATTACCTATCTGCAACCTTCCCAATTTCACCACCAAGTGCATCTACTTCATGAACTAGTTGTGATTTTGCAGGTCCGCCCACAGCTGGGTTGCAAGGCTGTATGGAATTCTTTTTGGTTAGAATAGTTTTTGAAAACTATATTGCTCTAAATATTTAACTTCCCTTCCCCTCTTTCTCCATTACTTTAAAGAACCTTCCCTCCCCTTCTTCACACCTTTCCAAAAATAGTGTCACTCGTGTGTGTGTGTGTGTGTGTGTGTGCATGGTAGTTGAATACACGCATACATGCATATATGTGTATCTAAGGGATACAGAGTTTGCAGAAAATATTTTTTTTATTTTCTGACGTTTGGGGCACTCTGGAAAATTAGTCAATGGAAAACTATGCCATTTATTAAGAAAATGACTTTCACTTTTCAAAAGGTGAAGTCATTTTCCAAATTTTAACAAACTCATTATAATGAAAGGAAAGCACATACACACACATTTATTAATCTACCGATCACCGATATCACCAACGGTGACCACCAATGACCACAATTGATCGTCGGTGACCATCAGCGACTATCACCATTTACCGGCGACCACCACAATTTATCATTTTTATGTATTTTTTTCTCATATTTAAAAACAAACTTTTAAAATTTAAAATTTTTATAAGTTTAAACATGTTTATAATATTATAAATTGAAATTTTTAATATTTTATAACTCATTTTTAATATTGTAACCAAACAATAAAAAATTAATTATTTAGAAAATGTTTTCCTTGGAAAATATTTTCCAAAGCCAAGTTATTTTCCGCGAAACAAACAAAGCCTAAGAGAGACAATTTGCAATATCATTTATATCCACAAGCATTTATAACAAAAATACCTTTCAAAATTTTTAATAGTAAAAATATGTGGGCTTCCAACAAAATGCTAATTAAATACTAATGCCCAGGACAAGTTCATCATTGGTATATAATTTCATATCAACTTTATATAGCATGGATTTCATTTCATATAGGAATATTGATTGGGTCTGTATGTTAATTAGAACTCATCCTCACAGCAGCTAGAAATTGTCCAAAAAAATAATTAGAACTGTTCTTCCAATGAATCCTGCAGCATTCAACAACATGGCTAAGAGCACCAATAACAAGTGCTGGAAATGTAACCTGCCATGCTATCCGATCTATATTTAGGGTGAGAAGAAGAGTTTTTGCCCCTAAACGAGCAGATGCAAGGGCTGCTTCACAACCTGCATGTCCTCCTCCAACCACAATGACATCATATCTTTCATCAATTGTTCCAACATGACCACTCCAGTCTGCAAAATGTTGAAAACAAGGAATATTATATTGTTTCTTGATTCAAAATCTTTTTCATGCAATAGAAGTACTAACAACACCCAGAACCAAATTTTTTGCTCCAAACTAATAAGAGGGAAGTCTCATTTGATCTAAGACAAGTAAACTCAACTCAACAAGGCCGTCAACCCAAACTAGATGGGGTCAAATATAAAATCTATTTCCTTCATTCCACTAAGTTTAGGGCTACATCTTAGATAGATAAGAGCTAATAAATCCTTTCACACTACTTTCCTCCACATCATCTTTGATCTGCCCCTCACATATCTCCTACAACTTCAATGTGCTCAACTTTCCATATTGGAACATTGGTTGGCCTACAGTACACATGTCTATACCACTGTAACCTTCATTTCATCATCTTCAAAGTGACCCAAGAGTTGGACAAAATTTTAAAATGCTTGAATTCACAATAATAATAATCAATAGCTGAAGGTTCATTGTTCTTATCAATCCTCAATAATAAATAATTACGCCAATTTTAGTCAATATGAATTCTGATTGCAAGAGTCTAAAGATGCTAAAATGGGTAAAAGCAGTAGACAGCAAAAAAATATGACTTGTGCTTTTGAGAAATTATCATTTTTCAAAATTTTGGCTTAAATTACAGTGGTTAAGAAAATATTTTGCATCACTTCTATTTTCCTGTATCACTAACACTGGAAAATACATAATAATCTTCCTATGACCCAGCTCTTTGAAACGAACAGAAACTTTACCTTGCCAATACTGACTTCAAAGTGAAAATCTGATTTATTAGTTTATTACCACTTTATTTTTCTTGGGGCATAAAGATGCAGGGACAGAAATAGTCACTTGTCAAAACTCAAAAGTAGTTGTTGATTGACGAAAATGATATTCATAAACACCAAGAAATTAACCTTGACTATCAATATCATAGTTATCAAATCGATATTTTAATCAAGAATTGAAATCCTCATTTGTGAATCAAGAATTGAATTAATTGTAAGATTCGATACAATTTCTCAAAATCGATTAAAATCAATATATTCCATGTGAAACAAATGAAATACATCAAAATATGGCATATTTTGACAAACACATCAACTTTAGATCTTTTTTCTTAGACTTGGAAGATATCTACCAACAACACAACAGCCAAACCTTCTAACCAACAAAAAACTAAAGTGATTTAGAGTTGAGAATATCATAACTTGACACTAATTTAAACAAAATAAGCTTGTATCAGTCTTAGTTTTGCTTCATATGCTTTAGCATATCAACACTAAAGGGCTTGAGCTATTCATCAGGCTGCCCCTTATATGCTTCTACTCTAATAGACTCCTAACTTTCTGGTTGCATATGCAATAGCATATAAAGATCTTTGACAAGCTACTGTCAAAGCAGCATGACCTCGCTACCTCCGAAAGATGCCAAGTTACACAATGCAAGTGGAGCTAGAAACAAACACTTAAGATATTATAATTAAGATTTAAGACTTCTAACCATGTAAAGAATAAAAAATACACAATATAATCATAAACTATATAATAAAAAAAAATTGATACTCTGAACACTTAAAATTTAACAATATAAATAAATTATAAAAGCTAGGATAGATAGTGGTGTCATTATGCATGGTAAATCTATCATCAGCCTGGGGGATATTGAAATAGTGGGGAATATCAAAATAGGAGTAGAAGAAGCATATGTGTGCATAATAGCAAGAGTTGTTTGATTTTCTTTATTGTTTAGGTATGTGAAAAGTGCTTTTTTTATTATTATTGTTTTACTTTTTAATTTAAATCTCAGTTCAGATTACTTGGTAGAGGATTTAGGGATTCTTTCAACAAGGATTGAAGTTGAGGTCTGAATTTTAAACATACTGGTTCTCTTATGACACAATAAGGAAATATCAGATGAATCAACAGATCCATACTCGATTTTGGATCAGATTCATGTATATTTATGATTCAGCCTATATATTCAAATTGCTAGGGTGGGGAATCCACTCAAATCATACCATTCTAACTGGGAATCAACTCCCCTGAATAGTTTCGATGGGTGCCACCTCCTACAAATACATTGATTTCTTATCGGATGCTTTGTTATATTTTTCACACATTCCCTTAGCAATCTCAACTATACTGAATCCAACGACATGTTTCTTCACCATCAAACACCGCATTGTTGCCATCTTATAAAGCTTCCTCTTCAACCTAGCTGCAACCTTTCTTTTTCCTTTTTTTTATCAAATAAGACCCCTGTCACATTTCTCCGTTACATCCATTCTAATCTAATTCTATGATTGACACTTGACATACTGCTCACTCTCACCATCCCTTTGTATAATAGAGCCTAGATTATATACACCAAATAAAACTGGAACAACTCAATCTAATAAGCTTATCTAGTGAGCTAGTTAATTGAGTTCAGAAGGAGAACCCACTAAAATTACAAATGGCAGAGCTTTCCATTCTACAAAATTTCCCACATTTCCTATCACTTAATTTGCTCAGAGATAGAAGCAAATTTCTAAAACCAAAGCCATATATATTCGATAATAATAATAATAGATTAAAGAAAATTATAAAACTGAGGAATATAGAGTTGACTGAAACCTGTTGAGCTGGAGGCGGAGACACCAGAGAAGCGGCGGGGGAAGCTGCAGTAGCCAAATAAAGCAGGGCTTCGGTGGGAATTCCGGCGAAAAGAGAGGGCACGGGATTTACGGAGAATGAGAGAGGAGTGAGAGAGGAAAGGTGTGAAGAGAGGGAAGTGGTGGCTGGTAAGGCGAGAGAGACAGAGAGTGAGCGTTGCCATTATTTTGTTACAGTTGCTGTGGTTTAGGGAATAATAAGGTCAATGAGAGAATAGAGCGAAAAGCAATGGAACATTTGCTTGGCTAAAAGTCACCAACAGTAAGGTTGCTATCCTTTCCCAGCTTCTGTATCGAAATTGAAATTTATTTTTAAATAATTAAATAGATTTTATTTATTAAATCAATAATTATATTTAAAAAATATATCTTATCTATAGGAAATGAAGTTATTCTCAAATGTAAAAAAAAAAAAAAAAAAAAAATAGATTATTTGTAGAACAAAGTTAAAAATGAAATATTACAATAATTCAATTCAAATGAATTTCATTTTGTCAATTTTTATATTTGGGAACAGGTAGTTTATAGAATTTAATTTTTTACTATAAAAAATAAATGATTTTAAAGTAAATAGAAATTTTATCATTTCTCAAAAATTTAATTTAATTAAGGGGGTATTTGATAACCAACTTATTACTTAATTTAATATTTTTCAGCACTTATTAGTTTTTAAATGATTTAATAACATAAAATGGTTTCAATTTAAAATTTTCAATTAAGTCAAAAATCATTTAAAATAGTAAGTTAAAATAACTTAAAATTTTTACTTAACACGTTCAACTATTGAGTATTTAAAATTTTTTATTAAAGTGACTTTTATACCTTAACATATACATTTATCAATTTTCGTTATACTTATTTAAAGTTTAATAATATTTATTTTTTAAAAAACTTATGAGAAATATTATCCTAATATGATTATTGCTTCTAAATTTTTTTATTTATGATTTTTATTTTTTTAATTTCAAAATTATATTCAATGGTTAAAACTTAAATATCAATATTACAGGGTTAATTATGTCCAATAAAAAAGTTTAATAATTTTAAGTAATAATAGTTATCAAACAAATTGATTATATTTAACGTTTAAAAATTTCAATATTTATTATATTCCGCGCTTAAAATTTAGTACTTAATTTTTCAACGCTTAATTTTTAGTTTTACCAAATATCACATAGACTTGATTTATATTCAAATTATATAAATATATACTCTAACCTCCTAAAATTTCAATAATTAGTTATTATTGCTAAATAAATAAAAGTAATTAATAAATAAAAATAATTAATAACATTAAATAAATTGAATTTAGTATTTATGTACATGATATTTGGAATAATATATATATATATATATATATATATAAAGCAGGCGAAAATTTAGCTAGAATTTAATATTTGACATATATTAAATACTTTAAAGTGTAAAATGGATGTCACTTCATGAGTTTAAATGTCAAGTTAGGGATGAGTAAAATCGAACCGAATCGACTGGTTTCAGTTTAATTTTTTTAAAATTTTGGTTTGTTTCAATTTAAAATTTTCAAAATCAAATTAAATTTCTGTTCGGTTTGGTTTTTGCCCAAAAAATTTGGGTTAAAATTAAACCGACTGAACTTTATATAT
>CATKHJ011322322.1:0-20302 GCA_949750685.1 Vernicia montana
GCTCCGAACCACTATAAAATTGGCTAAGTTTTCTTATTCTTCTCTCTATTCATTTTATCATTATTGAATTTGTTTTAATTGATTCACATATTGCATTTAGGGTGATTAATTGCATTAGAAAATTTAAATTCCTATTCACCCTCCCCTTAGGAATTGCCATACTTGGGCCAACACAGCTGTCATATTGATTATTTTGTCGTTTAGTGAGTTATCAGACTTACTACGGGTTCTGAAAGTCTTATGCTTTCCCGTTCCCTAGTGCCGGTCACGTGCCTTCAAGTTTGAGGCGTGACAGTATGTAATTAGAATTTTTTCATGTTTCTTTTTAATTTACATATATATATTAATTTTGTAGTTTTATTTTTTGGTATTATGATGGCTGATAAAATATAATGAGATATATTTTTGAATTTTAAAAATTTTCTTTTGTAGTTTTGGCCACTTAAAAAAAAATAGCGGCACACATAATTTCATTGCATATATATATTTTTTTAATTTGCTTTTAATAATAAGTTTTCCTTAGAAAAATATGTATAGTTTTTAATAATTTGATATTAATAGGCTAATAATTTATAGTGTTATAGAATATATTATGAAATATATCTTTGAATTTTAATATTTTTCTTTTTGATTTACTTAAAAAATAGTGACAAATATAATTTTATTGCATCTTTTTATTTTTACTTTGCATATAACAATGAGTTTTCCTTATATATATATATATTGTTATCAATTGGCTAAAAATTTATATTATTATTGAATATATAATTATTTTTATGTTATTTTTTTTCTATATATTAGTAAATAATATATATAATTTATTATAATATAAAATATCGATAAATTGAAAAGTGTTCTAAAATCTAGTATATATATATACATATATAAAAGTTCCGCTTGATTAAGTTTAACCAAGATTATCTTTATACATATTAATACATATAATATTTTTTTCATTAATTTTTCAGCTAGCCTATATATTATAAACTTAACTCATATATATATATATTTTTTATTAATATTTAAAATCATCAAAAGTAATATTTAAATTTAATAAAATAATATTAATATATTAATTTATATATATTAAAATATTTTTTAAAATAAAAATTAAATAAAGATATGATTAAAATCCGTGCAAAGAGTAATGCCACAACTAATACTTAAAAAGTCCAAAAGAGAAACAAGATAGTTACCCAGCCTTCTAAGATCATTCAATAATCAAACATCAACCATTACAACTGGTAAATTACATCCATCGTCTCTCAAGTATTCACTAATATACATCGTCGTCTCTCAACTCAATTTTATTACTTAAAAATCACCGATATTATTATAATGTTTACATTAAAGTCCATGAGTCAACTTTCCGTTAGTAAAACTAACAGAATGCTGATGTGGAGTCAAGGAACCCATTTTTAATTAATTTTTTTGTCATATCAGACTTCTACCAACTTTTTCCACTCATATCTAATGTGCCCATGACCCTTTCTCTCTCTCTCTCTCTCCTATCTCTCTTTCTCTTTCTTTCTCTAATTTATGGTCGTTATTGTTACTTTTGATCAAGACAAAGAATAATTTATCTCTCCCTTTCTTTTTGTCTCGCATCTTTCCCTTTCACCTTTGTCTTTCCCTCAAACCCACTTCAGTTTCTGTTTGGGAGGATATTGCCTTAATTTTATAATTACCAAGTCGGAAAGTGAGGCGAAAATTTTGGTGCCTAATGTAAAAATTGGGGAAAACGACAAAAGCTTAGTGGTGATCCAGCACTCAGAGATGGGAACACAAGGTCCAGGTAATTGTAAAAACAAAAAACACATACTTTATCTTTCTTTGTTGGGTTGACTCGCCATTTATAAACTGTTTTTAGTTTTATTCTAGGGCTTTTTCGAGATGTGTATTATGCATGATGGTTTATTTGTCATGAGATTTGATATATTGAAATTGAATCACTTGAATTTATAAAATAATTGATAATGACTGAATTGTTTAGGGTATTAGGGTTTGTTACATTATTGGGGGTCGATAACGATGATGATTGGCTTGTAACGAGAGTGACAACTTCGTAATGGGCGTTCACAATGCGTAATGATCGTTACTTTGCTCTCTGTCTGAATTTTTTAGAATTCAATTTGTCTGTGACGTTCATTCTGACTGTAATGTGCATTACCTCCTGCATATCAACAAACACTTGGTAGCAAGTTTTATTAAGTGTGTTGGGGATTAAAGCCAAGTTTTGAAGATCATCAAAACACTTGTGGGGACAACAATTTGTCCTTTGTTTATATGCTTAATAGTGTATCTACTGTGTTTTTATAAATGCAATTATGCTTATTGAGTTATAATTAGTAACTTAAACTGTTTGTACTTTCTTTTTTCATATTCAAGTGGGAACTTCATAATTAACTTGTACTATAATGGAGAAAAAAGGGGAATGGGGTTATTTCAATGGGGGAGAAGCACTATATGTGGGATTGTTCTCCTGATAGGATTGCTGGAATCACTATAGACAATATCCTTTATAAATTAGGATTGAGGGGGTTGATGAGGTATTGGTGGAGGGTTCCAACCAAGGACTATACCAAGGACTATAAGGATGGGTTGCAACCTATAGAGACAGATGCCCATGTATATGAAATGGCATCGTATGCTTCTCATGCTGGTGAGGTTGATGTATACGTAAAGCATGTTAGTGAGGAGCAACTGAATGAAGAAAGCAACCCACAACCAATGAAAAAGAGTTGTAATAGAAGAACTTGATAAGGAAGAACTTGATTATAATGGAAAAACCAGGCAATCTGCACCAGACACAACTCAGTCCGGTAGAAGTAGATCCAAAAAAATCATCAGCTCCTGACCCAAGTCCACCAAGTAGATACATGATTGAAATGCCAAACACTAATGAGATTGAAGTGGAGGATATACCTGCAACTCAAGTGGAGATGCAACCTGATCTACAAGCAGATAGGCAGTGCTATTTACAACAGTGCAAGAGGATGCATGAGGATACAACAATGTACATTGATATTGCAGGTAGTAATGAAGAGGATGTTCCATTCCATGAATTTTCTTCATATGGAAATGTGCAAAATGAAGGACAACCTTGTGAACATGGAGTATTGAATCAAAGTACATTACACCCTAAAGCTGAAATTGAGAGTTGGACAACCTGAAGATGAAGCAGATGATCTGAACTTAGAAGATGAGGATTATGATTTAGCTGACATGAACGAGGACCTTGCAGAGATGCTAAATGAGAACATGAAAAATGAAGGCTGGGTAACTATCTTAAACAAGATGGTTACCCAGCCTTCTAAGATCATTCAACAATCAAACATCAACCATTACAACTGATATTGGATAAGAGACATTCCATAATTAATGTTTGTCTAATGAATGGAATACTAAATCTCTATCACAAATGATGTCCCAAAATGAAAAAAAATTGTGATCATTGTTGCTGCTCACATACCATCAATGGCTAGAGGAACGTAAATAGCCTCATTAAATAAATGCAAAGCATTGAGGAGAATTGTACAACCAATTGAATTTAAGCTGTGCTATAAATGCTATAGAAAGAATCTCAACTAGCTAAATAAATATATATCCCTGTTTTTCTGTTTGGTTCAATAATCAGCGAGTTCCTAATGCATACAACAAAATTTTATATCAATTCCTAATGCATACAACTCTCAGAATTCACTAACAGAACACCAAGTTTAAGAGTTGCGAGTTTTAATCTGTTAGGAATTGCAGTTGTTGAAAGAATTCATTTAACCTCACTAATGCAGGACTAAATGCATTATATATGACTAAACAGATCAAAATTTCTTTTTCCTGAATTTCTCCTATAAAAATAAACAGCACTATCAGCACTCAATTCGAACAGCACCACTCTCTGATGAAATAAACTTGGGCTTCCTAACCACTTGTTCCAAGCACTGGATGACATCTCCAATCTGGAAATCATCATAATCACCAATCACAAGTCCACATTCATTTCCCTTCCCTACTCTCTCCACATCTTGCTTCTCCCGCTTTAGAGACGTGCAAGATCCTTCAAACACCACTTCCCCGCTCCTCAGAAGCCTCATGATTGCTGATTTGGTAACATGGCCATCTATCACCCTGCAGCCAGCAATCTTCACATCATTCCCTGCAGACTTGCTCCTCCCTTTAAGTTCAAAGATATTCAGCACTTCAGCCTCCCCAGCTACCTGAGTCTCACAAGTTCCAGGGGCTTTGTCCACTATTAAGTTGCCAACTTCCTCCAAAAGGTGATAGATTACACGGTGTTGCATTATCTACAGCCAACAAAAGAAACAGTACAGATAAATAGGTTCTCCCAACTGCATTGCTACAGTTTCTCAATAAAAATCAACTGCCCATTCCCAAGAATATATCTTTTTCATATTCTATGGATAGTTAAAAATGTGAACAATAGTACCACGATTATTACAGTTGAATTAAATGTGAAGAAAACATGTCAGTACCTTTATCCTGGCTTGAGTTGCAGTCAAACTGATGGCACCAGGCGGAGTCTTTACATTGAATCCAACTATACATGCACCACAGGCTTGTGCCAAGCCCACATCAGACTGAGAAATGGGCCCAACACCAACATGTACTACATTAACAAATACCTGACAACATAATTTAAGAATGTGCTAAGAATAATGAAGCATAATTGGAAAGCATACTAAGAAATATAAGCAAAGACCAATATGATCAAAATAATAATACAAGGAACAATGAGAATTTTTCATGCATAGCAGCATGTCACACGGCATTCATGAGTGAGTAGTTTCATAAAAGAACAAGGTAAAGCCTATCAGATGACTATCACTTCTAACAGTGCAACAATCGTTGCTAAACCAAAGGAACAAACTGCTAACCAAAATATTTGACCATTCATTTATTTACACATGAATGCATGCATAGTTATTAAAATCGTTCAAGGGTTGCTGCCCCTAGCACCTCAAACACTCAAAGGTAGGCGACCTGTGAGGTGCAAGGCACACCTCAGCAATATCTTATCTGTACTTTGCTGCCTTTAAAGTTATTTCATCTAGGCGCTCTTTTGCAATATTTCATGGATTGACTTCCTTGTATATATATAGAAAAATAATGCATATAAGATTACAACTCATTTCAAAGAAATTGGCTAATATTATGTTTGCGATTACAAGACTGAAACTCATTTTGACCTTCCTGTTTTTCATGAGCTAACTTTCTTTTTTCCAGATTTAGTTAAACTATATCATCAACTCTTTTTGCTTTCTTTTATCACTCCTTTGATTTTGGAGTGAAATTGATTAATTCATCTAATTGTCAGGATCCAATTTTCCTTTTCAGATTTAATTCAACCTTATTTTCTTTTTCTTTCTTTTCTCACCTATTTCTTTTTCTTTCTCCTTTTCTAGATGCTCCAGGATCCTCCCTCTTCTCTAGATGTTTTGGTTGGTTTGTTTTATTTTTTTCTTGGATGCTTGTGTTGCTTTCTTGCTTAATTTTTACAGAAGAAATTGCTACCTATTATTCTAACTAGCATGAACTGATGTAGGATTAGGTTAAAAGACATTTTAACATCTCAGTCTTAATTTCTTTGGATTTGAAAAGACTGATGTAACAATTCTAAATGTTTTATGTTACTAATATGACTATTCTGTTGTTGTCTTATATATGATTAAGCATTTTACTTTCTTTCTTTTGCATATCACGTTACTCAGATGAGCGCCTAGGCTCCAAGACCCTTTCGCACCTTAATTCACCTTTAATAACTATGAGGGCACACATGAGAGAGGGATAACAATGAGAATAAGCATTAATTAAGTGCATGGATTCATCTGGCATACCTGGGGACTGTTTAAAGTCTTCAGTGCATCTGTGACAGCTTGGACAGTTCCCTGCACATCTGCTTTTACAATTATTGGCATTTCAGCCCTCTCAGGCACAGGCATGTCATCTGATGGTTCTGTGTTTTCTGTCCTTTCATCAATCATCTGCCTAAGCCTATCTTTCTCAAATTTCCTTTTCCTCCCTGCACTCAACATCCGAGCTCGCTCCTCAGATTCTACAACGACAATATCATCACCAGCCATAGGAAGCCCCTTAAGCCCTTCAATCTCAACCGGCATTGCAGGTCTCGCCCGATCAGTCAACTTCCCCACCGTATCCCTAATAGCCCTTATTCTGCCCCACTCTGAACCTACAACCACATGCTGCCCACAAACCAAAGTCCCTGCCTTCACTATTGCAGTAGCTAATGGACCACGTCCTTTGTCAAGTCTTGCCTCCACTACATAAGCTTGAGCAGGGCCATCAACACGTGCTTTTAAGTCCATAATCTCTGCCTGAAGAAGTAAAGCCTCCTCCAAGTCATCCAATCCAGTTTTTTTAAAAGCTGAAACTTCAACAACCTGAACATCCCCACCCATCTCCTCTAGCTGCAAGCCTTCTGATGCAAGCTGGATTTTAACCCTCTCTGGATTGGCTGCCGGTTTGTCACATTTATTAATTGCAACTACAATTGGTACATTAGCTGCTTTTGCATGGGACATGGCTTCAAGAGTTTGAGGCATCACCCCATCATCAGCAGCTACAACAAGCACAACTAAATCTGTCACTGCTGCACCTCTTGCTCGCATTGCACTGAATGCAGCATGACCAGGAGTGTCAAGGAATGTGATTGATGACCCCGATGACATGCCCACAACAAAAGCTCCCAGATGCTGAGTTATGCCTCCAGCTTCCTTGGCTGCTACAGATGTTTGACGCAAGGCATCTAAAAGCGAAGTTTTACCGTGGTCAACATGACCCATGACTGTCACAACAGGAGGCCGTGGAAGAATTTCTTCACCTTCATTGGAGTGTTGCCTCCTAACATTGACCCCAACTTCCTGCATAATTAATAATTTAATATACAGAAAATCCCTTTTAAGTTTTCAAAGCAGCCAAAACTCAGTTAACTGAACACAGTGATCTCAGAGAAATGGGGAGAAAAGGAAAAGAGAGGAAGCTAGGGGCAAACCCAGCTCAAGAATCATAGAGAACAGTAAAGTAAATGGTTAGCAGCAGATCGCCAGACAAATTCTGTTATTTTACTATCCTTGCACTATAGCATAGTCAAACCTCAAGTTTTATTCAGTAAACAGACTCAAGCTGCCTGCCAATAATTGTTAAATAATGATACCCAATAATCAAATACCATAGAAAATAGAATACTTCCTTTGGCAGCATAAGCAACTTATCTAAATTTTCTTTTAGGTAAAGAATTCAGGATGGCATATAAAATGAGATTTTCAATTTTCAATCATTGTTATATTTATGCAACAGGAAAAACATCATATAATTCTTGCAACTAAGAAAGGGAAATACCATCACAACCAGCTCCGCAACATCAATGCTGAGGGGATCAAATTCAGAGCCAACCTTTTCCCCAACACTAACAAGAATATCCTGCAGAGCGGCAATGGACTCACCAGTGCGCTTAGCAAGCTCAACAACAGTCATGCCTTCAAATATGTCAACTGTTTTATCTTGCAAAGACTTGGTATTTCTTTTAAGTTTACAAGCTACATATGGAGCTTCGACAGGTGGCTGGGTCTTGCTTCTGTCCTTTTTCTTAAACTTTCCTTTAGTTTGGATCTTCAAACCAACTGGCTCATCATTATTTCTTCTTCTAGCCAAAAGTTCTGGAGTGGCGTGAAAACAACTAAGCAAGATAAAGAATACCATTATTTGACCGAACATACAAGTAGCAAGGTTATCCAAGACATTCAGGTTTCCAAATCAATACATGTTATCAGGGCTGGCAATTTTTAACACGACTTGTAGTTACTGGGTTTAGGTGAGCACAGACAGGGGACATGCCAAAAATTAGGATATAAATGGATTGACCCTCATAACCAGCAATGATACACTATAACCCATTTAATTAATTAATATGTTCATATGTCAAATAAATAATATATGATTCATTTAAACCCCTTGAGAGCCATTCAATTTACATTGTAAAATTTTTTTTATCCTTAAGAATGTACTTATAATAATTAACTCAAATATATAAGATATAAATGTAAATTCATAAGAAAAGTTTTAGATCAATTAGGTGTACTTTACATACACTATAAATCTCTTTAGTTTAGTTATACTTTATATTTTAGAATTAGAGTTTGTTGAATTCATCTTATCTCTTTATAGGTTAATTATATATCAAGATCAAACATATTAAAATATAGTAAATTATAATAAACTAATATTTATATGTCTTATTCTAATAAAATTTATCTCGACGTACATATT
Organism: Vernicia montana; assembly: GCA_949750685.1. Taxonomy (NCBI): domain Eukaryota; kingdom Viridiplantae; phylum Streptophyta; class Magnoliopsida; order Malpighiales; family Euphorbiaceae; genus Vernicia; species Vernicia montana. Next base: position 8,305 of record CATKHJ011322322.1, read on the forward strand.
TAATGGATTAAGTGGGTCATACATGTACCCTGTATAAAAAACTTGTCCGAAATAGGGTTTGAAAATCTTAACAGGATCAAATAAATGAGTAATGAGTTGAGTCAGTGTTGACCATTTTTATGTCATACCAGCATTTTAACTTGACATATTTATGGCAACACGACACTAATGGCCAGCCCTACATTGTATTGAGATCACCTATAAATTCCATTGGAATAGCCTCAAACATCTACCATGATTGCCATTTTATTTTGACAGACTAATTGTCCAAAAAAAATACATCGTGATTAATATTGTGAATGTTGGCATGTATTTTACAAATAATAAAAAAAAGTTAAATGCCCTTGCATTTGACATATATACATCCACGTAGAATAGGACATGGGGAAAAATTATTAAGGAGAAAAATACATCAAAAGAAAAAGATATATGATAGTTTATTAAGTGTATCTACTTCATTCTTAAGTGTAATTTCTTTTATTGTGGCAGATTTAATCCCAAGTCAAATTAAGGCAAGGTTCACCCATGTAGCTACCATGTTTTACAACTAGACCAAGCAGGTTTATCCATATTTTGTCCTACTAAAGTACTAATTACAAGAAATCATCATGCAAACATAATAACATGTTAAATTTAGCATCAAATTACTCTTTGTGGACATCACCTCAACCAAGCCAAACTAAAAAAGCATTAAAAATAGTTGTAGCAATCAGCTTATGTTTGCTCACAATATAGACTATTGCAACATGTAATTTTCAAGTAATAACAAAAAAAAATTGCAATAAAAAGACAGTAACTAAACCTAGCTTTTCTTGGACTAAATGAAAAAAAACAAACTAATGCCAAAAGGAAATATAACAATATACCGTATAAAGGATTCTTTCTTAGAGCAAATGTGTTGACCCTGTAGAAATGAACTGAAAGCAAACTCTGCAGCACAAATTTGAGAAGTGATTGATGACATTAAAACCAATGTTAAAATTTCTAATTGAGGCTCCGTTTGTTTCGCGAAAAACAACTTGTCTTTGGAAAAAATTTTCCAAGGAAAAAGTTTTCTAAAAAAATATTTTCCAAAAAACTATTTTTCTGTTGCTTAGTTACAATATTAAAAATTAGTTAAAAAATATTAAAAATATTAAAAATTTCAATTTGTAAAACTATAAACATAACTAAATTTATAAGAATTTCATACTTTTAAAATTTTATTATTATATATGAGAAAAAAAACATAAATTTGGTAGTCACCGGCAATCGGTAGTGATTGTCGGTGGTCGCCAGCATTTGGCAGTGGTCATCGGTGGTCGCAGGTAGTAAATATCGGTGATCGGCGGATCAATAAATTTATATTTATATATTTTTATTTTATTATAATTAATTTGTCAAAATTCAGAAAATAACTTTCCAATTTAAAAAGGAGTCATTTTTGTATAAATTTAAAAAATAACTTTCCGTTTTAAAAAGAAGTCATTTTTCTTTAAAAATGACTTAGTTTTCCATTTACCAAGAAAATAATTTCCGTTGACTAATTTTCTGAAGCGTTCTAAATGTCAGAAAATGCAGAAAATGTTTTTTAGGAAAATATTTTCCGCGAAACAAACGGAGCCTAAGTATAAATTTCAAATTAAACCAAAAGTATGACATACAATTGGGAATAAAGATTTTGATAAGTTTAATTGTATATATATATATATATATAAAAAAAGGATTTCAAGTGAAAACATTAAAACATTTATGCCTTCTTAGTTTACCAGATATTACTCTGATTGAAGAAACTGATTTCATGGCAACCTCAAGATTATTTTTATAAGTTAACTCCCCTGCATGCCACAGTGATGGTGAAGTCCAAGCTCTAATAAGATCAACATGAACACCCTGCAAAATAGTCAGCGCAATAATCTTCACGTATGCAAGGAGAGATGGGTTAAAAATGTCATTTGAATGTGAAAAAATGACTAAGATGGTTGTATTCAAGAATATCAATATCCAGTTGGACAACATTTTGTTCTCATGTTTAAAGTGGATGAAAAAATAAAATAATGGAGTTGCTTGCATTCCCTCCTTGGCCTCAACGGAAAAAAAAAAAAAAAAAAAAAAAACAGAATGACAAAAAGTATGATATTCATATAACTAAATTCACACTCTCAATATGAGTAAAAAAAAAAAAAAAATTCACACTCAATATAAACTAAAGTTTAGTAAGTACACTTTTAAAAAAATTTAAAAAAAAAAGGGAAAAAACCCAATATTAAAGATGGCCTTGAGGAGATCATAATAGTCATTGCAATTAATACAAACACCATTAGTTCTAATCCCGACTCTATAATAGGCAATGTCAAGAATTGACTTTGTTTTAGCTCTTCTGCACACTGATTGTCCACATAATTCACAAGAAATATACTATGCTTATAAATCAACAATCACTAATAGGACTGAGCTATCCATCAAGCTAATATCCCAAATCACATATAATCTCTATTAGCTTAGTTAAAAAAGTTTTCAAATTTCTCAATGCTCAGCATCCAAATATTCTCAAAGCACAAACAGTACCAGTAGAACAAATAAAAAGGTAAAATCATATGTTACCCTTTTCCGAGCTGCTCTCCAAGCCATTCATATGCCTCTCAAACTCTATAAAACCCAAAGCACAAAGAAAAATTTAATAGAGAGATTTTGAAATTGCGGAAGCTTGGCTCAATCAAACAATTGAAATCTTTCAAAAAAAAAAAAACAAAAATCACAAGAAAAAAAACAAACTTTAACTAGAATCATAATAATCTTAAAATCTTAAAATTAAAAAACAAAATCCAATACCCAAATCCAAGCGTTTCAATAGAGGATTCCTCAGGCCGTCTGATTGTGGTGGGATCAATCTTCAAGGCAGTTGAAAGGTAGCCTAATCTGCGGTTTGCGCGACTAATGAGTATGAGTTTGGGGCTTTTTGTTTTTAGAGTTAGATGCTAGCAACAGGCGACGGAAGAAGGTAGTGTTGGTGGAGGTGTGGGTTCCGTCGACAATGGTGGCAGCAAATGGATCGGGTAGAGTGGGATTGGGTTGGGTTGAGTCTTACTTGGCCTTGGTGACTGTTAATTTTGATGATTTCCTATTTGTATTTTGACAAATTTCAAAAATTAAATAATAATTATTTTTTTAAATTAATGGCTAATTTCTGGAAAAAAAAAATAATGGCTAATTTAACGAAAGATAGTTAATTAATAAAATTAAATATTAAGAATCTATTTATTTGATTTTTTAAATATAGATTCTCACCTGTAAATTACTTTAATTTTGAAGACTAAATTAAATCACCTGTAATTTCGCGCGGTTGTTATTAAAAAATATTTCTAATTAATTTTCATGTATCAAAAAAAATAAGAATATATAAATATTATTATGAAAAAAAAATATAAATGTAAAATTATTGTATAAATGTAAAAAAATATAAATAATAATAATTATTATAACATATTTTTAAATCGATTTTCCTGTCAATATTTTTATCTTTATATACTAATATAAAAATTTAAATTTTCAATCATTCAATAAAAAAAAAATTATGAGAGAATATAATGAAAACAATTATAATGTATTAAAAGTATTATTCTATCATACTTATTTATTTATTTTCTATATTGTTACTTTTTATTTTTATTTTCATTTAATTTGTTTAAATAAGATTATTATATAAAAAAAATAAAAATAAAAACCTCTTAAACTTTCATATTAAATACTCTATTAATTACCTAACATTTATTTTTAATTATTTTTTAAATACTTAAAATTATATAAATATTTTAGAAATTTGTAAAAAAGAAAAATCAAATGGTGAAACTGTCTTTATGCTCCAGTCTTAATATATATATATATATATATATATATATATATATATATATATATATATATATATATATATATATAATAGATTAACTTTCTAGTAGGTAAACTATTAAAAATATTTTTAATTAGATTTTATGCGTCGTAAAAATGGGAATATATAAATATTATTTTAAATAAATATATATAAATGTAAAATTATTGTATACTTTATATAAATAAGTCTCCCTATCAATATTTTTATCTATACATACTAATATAAAAATTCAAATTATCAATCACAATATTCATTGAAAAAAAAAAAAAGAGTTTTGAGAGAATATAACAATGAAAATGATTAAAATGTATTAAAAATAATATTTTATTCTACTCATTTATTTATTTTTATAGTGTTATTTTCTATTTTTTCCTCATTTAAATTGCTCAAGTAAGGTTATTGTATGAAAAAATAATTTTAAAAAAAATCTTAAACTTACATATTAAATATCTAATTAATTACCTCACATTTATTTTTAATCATTTTAAATACTTAAAATTATACAAAAAATTATAAAAAAAGATGAATGGAATAGTGAGTATAGAGAGAGTTTCTACTTTGTAGTTTTAATATATATTACAAGTAGTTTTAATTTCAAGAATCATACATCAACATGACTAATAAACAGAAATGCCAGAAAAGTTCTTTTATAATAAACTTCATTACCCAAATTTGTATAATCCAAATCAAAATTCATAGGTACTATCTTCAGTTGCATTACATCTTTAAGTTTATGTTCCAATTCAACATATTCAAGTTACTTAAATTTCATAACCCCATAAATACCAAGGTTAAGTAACAATTTCCTCAAATTTTCTTACTAACAACAAAAAGTTTTACTTAATATTCAACTCAATCATTATCTACTAAAACAATTTTATCACATTTTAACTCTAAAATTACCTCATAGCTCATGTAGAGATAGGGTTATAGATAGATAGTGTTATATTCCAAATGACACCAAAACTTCCATAAACAAACTTCACTAGAATAGTCTATCAATGTGTGTGCTTGCGTGCGTGTATCAAATGTATGCATACAAATTCAAATTTGAAGAGTCAAATCTTAAAAAACAACTTACCTAAGAATGGAATTAAATTCAGATGGTGTTGCTGGTAGTGGTGACGTAGCAAGCTCAGCTCACTACTGCAGCTGGTGACCGCCAAGCGAAATCGAAAGCGAGCAAATCGAAAGACAGTCTCGCTCCTCTCTCTTTAAAAACTGTTGATTTCTCAAGTTTATCAATAAATTAATAGTTGGGAAGGAGCTATGGTGACTGGGGTTGTCAGAGATGGCCATTATAGTTATGGGGGCAGCGGAGGAAAAGAGAGTGGCAACCACGAGTCCTTTGTTCTCCTCTTCACGATCTCTCTCTCTCGGTTTTTTTTTTTTTTTTTAGTTTAATAGGAAGTCATTGGATACAGGACACTTCCTTTCGATAAATTGTTATTGTTTGACATCAAAGTTTATAATTTGACGATGTGGTTCAATTAAGATTTTTTCGTTCTGATAAATTTTAATTTATTTTTAGAATACTCTTTTCTTTCATTATTATTATTTTATGTATTTATTTATCTTTTTTTTTTGAAATAAGTATTTATTTATCTTAAACTTATGATAATTATGATAGAAGAATTAAGACAACATATTAATTTTTTTTGAAACTAAAACAACATATTAATTTTATAATTTCTACATTGAGATATATTTATAACTTTATTATTATTATTATTATACAAATTCAAGCACATGAGTGTGAGAGTGTCAATTATATTTATTTAAGTAAACATTCTAAAGTCTTCAACTCATTAGCCTTATTTTGATTATCAATGAAATATGTTTGTCATACCTCGACTCTTTTATGTGACGATCTTAGGGTATTGATAGGTTCAAAACCACTAAACACTTGTAAAACCTAATGATTCATTAGAACTCCTTAGATCAATATATATAAACTCTAGTACAATTCATTCATATGATAATCAAAATCATTCATTTTCATTACAATTCCATTTATTCACTATGGATCAATGATCAACCTTTAAACCATAATCCAAGATGAACAAAGGAAAGTCCAAAATATCTCATAAGTACTAGAATATATCATATGATCTTTCTATCTATATGTCTTTTCATACTATAGAGCATCTAAAAATATAACATAATTACAATAATATTTACAATATAAATGTTTAAAACTATACATCAAAGTAGCTTCTTGTAGATGAAGAATAATCAAGAAGCTCTATCTTTCCTTTCTTTATCTTCTTCTACTCTAACACCTAAAAAAATAATTGAAGAGGAGTGAGCCTTCATTCAATGATTATGAAACATATCAATACCTGGGGGTTCTTGAAGGAATAATATTAAATCTTATATAACAATGCAATAAGTGTTAATGATTAATAACATCAATGTGCCTAGAAAGAATGGCACCAATCAATCAATACCTAATGATAGAAACAATATGATAAACAATGAACAATGAGTAGGGCAGTAATACTCTCTGTAACAATGAACATATGCTTGCACGGGGCATATGCATAAGGCAACATGACTCTCATTAGGTAGAACACTAATAATTCAAACTCTATCAACTGAGTCACTGGTGTACACAGTCCAATGGATTTTCCCCCATTGGTAAGGGCATTCTATCACATACATGATCTATGGCTAGGTCATGGTTAGGTAGGTACAATAGCAATATATTAGCCCAAACGACATTTCATTAACAAATAAAGCAAATATCAATAACATTAGGTTCAATAGAAAAGTTTAGTAGCAATGAAGCTTCCTTCTTCTCTTCCATTTCTTCCTTCTTTACCTCCTCAATTTTCTCTTTCTCCGCCATATATTAGAGTTGGGAAGCTAACATATGTTCAAACCCCTTCAATCTCTTCTCACAAGCCTCAAGAAACAGTGTGAGTCCATTTGGATATAAAGAATCCCTCTGTTGTTCATCTACAAAATCAGACAACACGGGTGAATCATCAACAAAAGAATCACACATTACCTTTTCTTTTCCATTGGTGGTCATTGCTTTTGTTTGTTCGGCTTAGCTTGACAACTTTTCTTTGTTCTGATTGTACATCTGTTCCACAATTTGGCCAACTTGCACTTCCACCCTTTTAATTGAAAACTCAATGCTATCAAACCTCTTATTATTTTTGTCTTGATTTTGACCAAAAGTCCTCATGATACTCTCATATGAATGATCATTTTGATTTTGTTGCACCAGTTGTCCTTGGTTTGAAGGCTGACTTTGGAACTGATTTCCTCTTTGATACAATTGCAATTGGTTTTAAGGTCCCGGTTGAGTTTGCTGTTGAAATGGTGGTTGTGGATTGTTATTTTTCCATGAAAAGTTTGAATGATTTCTCCAACCAGGATTATAAGTGTTAGAGAAAGGTTCATTTCTCTCTCTCTATTGGAATCCTACCAAAACGTTTCCTTACTCTTCATCCACCAAAGCTTCAGTAGCATAAGTACACACATTAGATCCATGCCAAAAAATGCCATAGACTCTATATACTTCTTGAGTAGGTGTAGGTGTAGCTGCAGATCCTTTAATTGACAGAAGCTTAACTTGCTTAGCTAGTTCAGCAATCTGCAAGGCTAACTCATCATTAAAAGACACTTCATTAATTGCAGCCTTTTTACCTATTACACTATTCTATTGAGAGTTAGCTCCCAACATTTCAAAGATATCAAAAGTCTCTTTAGCTATCTTCCCCCAAATTGCTCCACTTGCTACATTGTCAACTGGAGATTAACACTACACTGTTGAAAAGTTACGGGTGCATTACACAGTCCAAATGGCATCCTTTGGTAAGCAAATGTCCCATTTGGAAAAGTGAAAGTAGTCTTCTCTTGGTCTTCTAGAGTAATAGGAATTTGAAAATAGCCCGAAAGACCATCCAAAAAGCAATAGTACTCGTGCCCGGATAAGCTCTCCAACATCTGGTCAATGAAGGGCAATGGAAAATGATCCTTCCTGGTTGCATCATTTAGCTTCATATAGTCGATACAAACACGCCAACCAGTAATCGTCCTTATTGGGATGAGTTCATTATTTTCATTAGGAACCACAGTCATCCCTCTTTTCTTAGGTACTACCCAAACTGAGCTCACCCAAGGGTTGTCTGAAATGGGATAAATGATTCCCACATCAAGTAGCTTAATCACCTCTGCCTTCACCACATCTTTCATCTTCGGGTTTAGTCTTTTTTGGGGTTGCATCACTGGCTTAAAATCTTCTTCCATTAGAATCTTGTGAGTGTAATAGGATGGACTAATCCCCTCAATATCCGCTATCTTCCAAGCTAAAGCCTTTTTATGTTTCTTCAATAACTTCATTAGCCTAGCTTTCTACTCAGAAGACAAATGGGCATTCAAAATTATTGGTAACTTGCTTCCCTCCGCCAAAAACCCATACTCAAGATGATTCCAAAACAGGTGGGTCTACTATGGATGGCTTCATCTTTTCTTCCTTGGGCATCTTAATTGTTGCATACACCCTACCCTTCCATGATTTGTTTGCCTCCAAGTAAACTAGCTGCTCCCTTGCTTCCGGATCCTCATATTTTTCTTGCATCAAACACAACTCAAGGGGATACTTGAAAACAATGTTAGTAATAAAATTTACGGTTTAATGCTCAATAACATCATTGCATGAATCCGCATCATCAAGTGCAAGTGGGTGTTTCATTGCATTAAGGATATTAAAAACTATTTGTTCATTACCCACTCTCAAAGTTAAAGTACCATCATGGAAATTGATGAGGGCACGGGCTGTATTCAAGAACTGCCTACCAAGAATAAGCGAAACATCTGCATCCTCATCCATGTCAATGATTACAAAGTCATTAGGGAAAATGAAATCTCCGACCTTTACCAAGCCCATTATATAAAAATGTGTTAAGCAGCTACAATGGGTAGTGATGATGTGGACATTGAATCAACAAAAACTTGAATCTTTCCCATGCTTCATGGAATGGCTCTCCATCCAGTTGACTAAAAGTGACAATTTTAACTCTCAACTCATTAGTCTTTTGGTTTTGCCCATGAATTTGTTGTACACTTCTTCCCATGTTGATAATGAATCAGGGGGCAAGGTCATCAACCATGCCTTGGCTTTGTCCTTCAAGGTGTATGAGAAACACCTCATTCTCAAATGGTCTTTAGTCAATCCTTGCAAAGGAATTGTCCGCAGAGTTGAATAGTAATCTCTGATAAAGTTCAATGGATCCTCATTCACCATGCTATAGAAAAATGGTAGCATATTGAAGTGAGTAGTCTTTAACTCATAATTTCGGGCTACTTCTCCAAGTCTAATGCATGAAGTTGTTGTGCCAATAACAGGCCTGGCAAATTCCTTCATTGTAGGCTGCCTCTGCTGATTGTTGTCTCCTATGTTTCCTTCTTCACGGTTCTTAGGAATTTCTCCCTCTGGATCACCTACTCCTTCAAAATTATTTTCTTCCTCCAGTTCTTCTCTTGAGAAATTCTCCTCTAAATTTTCTTGTTCAAAGCTCTCCTCTTAGGGTTGAGCATGGTTCGGTCCAATCCGGGAATTTGAAAATCTCCGAGATTGGATTAAATTTTGGAGATTTTAATTTGTGGAGAATTGAAACCAGAACCAAAATAAAAAATCTCTGTATTGTATTGTTTCAAAAATTTTGAAACAATACAATTCGGGGATCGAATATTTCGGTTCCGGTCCAATCCAATCTAATACAATACGGAGATTCGTATATCTTGAAAAAAAAAAATATGCAATTTGATAATTTATATGAACAAAAATAATCAAAACCCAGAATTTATCAATGATTTTAAATTAGAAAAATATAATCACTGTAAAAATATATAAATATAATATAAATATAAATATATTAATATTTTACTTAATTCAAATAATTTTAATCTTGACTTATATACTACTTAAAGTTAATAAATAATTTCTTATAAGTTATAACCATTTTCTAACTTTTTATACAAACTATTAGCTGTGAACCTTCATTTTAGCACCTCCAAAATTATTTCTGAACTCACAGAACTGATCAGAATATTTTTCTCTCCAAACCGACACTTTTTCGATCTTGACCGGACCATCTGTACCAGACATTATTTTCCAGAGACTAACTGGATTTTTCTCGAAACTGACTGTCAATATGTATGATAATTAATTTCGGATCCATCGACACTGACCGATAATTTTTCAGACTTCAGAATATCCAAAAAATTGACCCTAAAGATCTGAAAATTGACCCGGATGTCTTGAAAATTGACCCGAATGTCCCGAAAACCCAGAACAGACTCAGCCAAGCCGACACATCAGTGTGCCGCCGGGGAGCAAATTTTCGCCAGCGCCTCGGGTGGCACACTGTACCTGCAGCCCAAAATTCCCATTTTGCCCTTTTCCTGCCCTGAAAATTTCGTTTTTAGCCCTTTTTTGTCTCATCCTTTTGGTCTTTTCACATTTTTCTCTTCCTAAACTACCCTCACCTTCACTTCACCCATAAATACCCCCATCCATTTCATTTCAAAACACACCTTTGAGCATTTGTAGATTGGCTATCCACTTGCTCCCTCTCTCTCTCTCTAATTAGTATTCTTACTCATTTTGAGTAATTTTAATTAGTTAATTAATTAAAAATAAATTTTAATTAATTAATTAATTTTTCAATTAGATTCCATACACTCCCAATTAGTTAATTAATTAAAAATTAATTATAATTAATTAATTAATTTTTCAATTAGTTTTCACCCACTCTCAATTAATTAATTAATTAAAAATTAATTTTAATTAATTAATTTTTCAATTATTTTTCACTCAACTTGATTAATTAATCCTTTTAATTAATCACTTTAATTAATTAATCCTTTTTATTAATTAAAGTTAGGTAATTAAGCAATCAAGTCACCAAATTAATTCCTTTTCAAAACCAAAACCGATAAAATAGTACTTCGGTCCGGAAAATCACTACGCCCACTCAAAATTTCCTCAAAGAGAAGGTACATCATCTTCTCTCACCAATTCCAAAATCACCCCAAATCAAATTAAATCAATCTGACTAATCCCTAAACCCCTCCACCTTATAGTGGAATGAACTACGTGGGTTTTGATCCTCATTCAGTGGGGTACGTAGGCACGCTTGGAATCTGAATCCAAACCTCAAATCCAAATCCCAACCAATCCTCTTCCTCTTTTATTTTTAAATGTCAATCCATTATAAATGTAAATTTTAATTAATATTATTAGTTATTATTTTGGAGTAAAGGAGCGATCTTGTGATTTTCCTAGTACCCATAAGGGCTAGAGGAAATACTCTCATTTACTTGTGATTGTTTAAATACTTGTCCTTTATTTTTTCATACATTTCATAAATATGCCATGATCATGCATAATAAATTGTCATTAATACTTGTCATTCATGAAATCAATTTTCAAAAGTCAAATTAAATTTAAGAGCCAAATCGAGATTATTTAAAACTAAAAATTTAATCCCCGAGCTCAACTTGGTTCGAAGATTAGTGATTTTATCCTTGGGTAAATTAATAAAAAATTAATAATTGGAGTCAATTTGGGTTTTTCCTTAATTTTTTCATTTAAATAAATTAGGGTGGCGACTCCCGAATCATTTTCAAAATCAAATCAATTTTCCGAGGCGATAGCCGCTTCCAATTGTGAGCACCGAAACCCATACCTTAACTTCCCTTAAAAATCGCTCTAGCCTTTCCTTAAGGCATTTCTCCGAGCAAGGGGAAGGGCGTTCGGGCGAGACCTCATATTAGCATATTACAAATAACTTCTTATTGATAATGTATTCCATAGATGTTAATTAATAAAAGAATATTTTTAAAGATTATAGTATTAGATATTAATAAAATTTTAATCTAAAATTTTATTAGTATCACATAAATATAATTATAATTAAAATGACAATGTTACTGGACTTACATACTAATACATTATACTTTTTTATTATTACTCATTAATTAATCATAACATATATTATTTTTTTTTCTAAAATATATATGTAGTGAATTTAAAATATTTAATTGTAATATATGGTTATATTTTAGTATTATTAAAACTTAATCCATATTATATTACTAATTTTTCATTAA
>CATKHJ011322681.1:0-18265 GCA_949750685.1 Vernicia montana
AAAAAAAATAATTAATATTTATATAAATTAGAAATATAAAAAAATTAAAAATAAAAAGTAACAGTAAATGGTATACGTATACCATAAATTAGTATATGTTTAGTAGATTTTTGGTATCTGCAACTACTTTATATTTATACAGATTGAAAATATGAAAAAATTAAAAAGATAAAGTAACAGTAAATAGTATACGTATACTATAAATTGGTATACTTTTAGTAGATTTTTGGTATCTGCAACTACTTTATATTTATACATATTGGAAATATGAAAAAATTAAAAAGATAAAGTAACATTAAATAATATACGTATACCATAAATTTGAATACTTTTAGTATCTACAATTACTTTAATATATACATATTAATTTAATTTAAAAAATTAGTTAAATTAATCAACTACGTGTGGTATATAAAAAATAATTGATGGATTTTTTTCCAAAACAAAAATTAATAAATTCAATTTAAAATAAATAATATTAATATTAATTAATAATTTTATTTTAATAATAATAAAATTAAATAAAATTATTCAGCAAACGACAATTATTGCTAAAATAAAAAAATATTTTAGTTATTAAAATTTTATTCAATGTTTGAACTGTTGTGAACCCTCGATTTAGCACCTCTAAAATTATTTCTGAACTCACTAGAGCTGACCGGAATATTTTTCTATCCAAACTGATATTTTTTCGATCATGACCGGACTTTCTGTACCAGACATCACTTTTTCCAAACTGACCAGATTTTTCTCAAAACCAACTGCCAAACTGTCCGATAATTAATTTCGGATCCAACGTCACTAACCGGTAATTTTTCAGACTTCAGAATACCACAGAAACTGACTCGAAACCCCCAAAAACTGACCCGAAAATCTCGAAAGCAGAACCGGAGAATGAAAAAGGCCCAAAGCCCGAGCCAGCTCACGGACGTTTGCACGCGTCCGCGAGACAGCCTCGTGGACGCAGCTAAGCACGTTGGCTTGCGGACGTCGTACGTCGCCTGGGGGGTCCGCACTAACGCGCTTGACACGCATCGTATTGACGCATGTCAGACGTGTCAATATGGTGGCAGAGCTGACACGTCCGCTAAAAAGCCTGGCACATCCGCCACCGTCTTGGCGAACGTTCGCGAACTATTCTTGCGGACGCGCGTGGTTCTGATGCGCATCCGTAGGAGTGTCTCGTGGCTATCCTTTTGTTTTTCGAAATTCCTTTTTTACCCCTCCTTTAACCCACTTTTTCAGCCCCTTTTGATCTTTTCACTCTCCATCTTTTCCTATAAATACCCCCCTCCATCCCTCATTCCAATATACCCCTTGAGCACTTGTTGATTGCTATCAACTTGCTCTTTTCTTTCTCTCCCTAATTATTTTTCTACACTTATTTTAGTTAATCATCCTAATTAATTAAAATTAATTAATTAAAGTCATTTTAATTAATTAATTTTAATTAATCTCCAACTCAATTTGATTAATTAATCATCTTAATTAATTAATCCTTTTAATTAATTAAAATTGGATAATTAAGCAATCAAAGCATCAAATTAATCTTTTTTAAAACCAACCTCGTTCTCTGAAATGGAACTCCGCTCTAGAAAAACCACTCTCCCATCACACAAACCCAAAAAGAAGGTATAATCTCTTACCTTCAACCAAATCAATCCAATCAAATCTGACCGACCCTTAAACCCCTCCACCTCACTGTGGAATGAACTACGTGAGTTTTGATCCCCATTCAATGGGGTACGTAGGCAAGCTTGTAATCTAAATCTAAGTTTCAAATCCAAATTCCAATCAATCTCCTCCCCTTTTATTTTTTCATTGTACATTGTAAATTTTAATTAGTGGTAGTTGTTAAATTAATTATTTTGGAACAAAGGAACAATCTAGTGATTTTCCTAGTACCCATAAGGTTTAGAAGAACTACTCTCCTTTGCTTATAGATGTTTAAATACTTGCTCTTTATTTTCCCATATATTCCATAAATATGCCATGATCATGCATTTTATAATCGTCATTAATTACTAGTCATCCATGAAATCAATTTTCAAGTCAAATTAAACCAAAGAGTCAAATTGAGATTATTTTAAAACCAAAAACTTAGTCCCCGAGCTCAACCTGGTTCGAGGGTTAGCGACTTTATCCTTGGGTAAATTAATCAAAGATTAATTGGGTTTTTCCCTTATTTTTTCATTTAAATAAATTAGAGTGGCGACTCCCGAATCTCTTTCAAAAATCAAATCAATTTTCTGAGGTGATAGCCGCTTCCAATCGTGAGCACCGAAACTCGTATCTAAACCTCTTTTAAAAATTGCTCGCCTTTCCTTAAGGCGAAAATCATATTTTCCCGAGCGAGGGGAAGGGCGTTCGGGCGAGACCTCATAGTTGGCGACTCCACTAGGGACTAGTTGTCCCCCTTTTTCACTAAAAGGAAAGAAAAAATAAGAGGATTACTATTTGGTTTGAATTTTTTTAAAAATAATATCCTGGCACTTGAGTTTAATTTGACTTTCATGCATCATTTTGCATAATAATGGCTTCTTGCTTAACTCTAGATTTAGGAAAACTTTTCTATGGTGAGTAGCATTGGCTCGACAACTCTCTTTGAGCATGTTGGGAGATAGCGAAAGCATTCCACCCGGTGACGAATCCCCGATCATTTCGGTGGTGTAACGAGCAATCCATACTGTTGGACTCACGCGAGTCTCTTTGACTCACATGTGGTTAGGTATATCGATGCTCTAGTGGGACGGGGACCCTTAAACTAAGCCACCCTTCACCCTTGTGCACATAGTTTCCTTAGCCTTGGACTTTAGGTCCTATGTACCATAATAATCAAGATTTATTGTGCATGACCCATGAAACTCTTTTTGACATGCATCATGACATTAACACGCATACATGCATAAGAAACTCGAGAATAGAGTCTTCTCACCCTATAGACTAAAATCGGTGGTCCGTCACCCAAAATATCCAACCAATAAACTCGGTGAAGGGAATCCTTTTCCCGATATACCATTGCATCTGTCTGTTTCCAGTGTAAATTCTTACCATTTCTTTTTCTTTTCTTTTGAAGGTACCAATGGCCAACACCTTTGATCAGGATGCCATGAGCACTTTTTTCGCCAGCCTCCTCGAGAAACAAGAGGAAACTTTTCAAAATGCACTCACCACCACCCTTAAAACACAAGCTGATTCCTTCACCAATGCTCTCAATACCTAATCCGCCAACTTCACTAATGCTCTCAACACCCAACATCAGTCTATCATCAATCAAGTTAGGGAAATGACCAACACCACTACCTCTATTCCTCCTGCTCATATCGAGCCTACTTTCACTCAGGTTGGTACAAGCTATGCCCTTACTTTCACTCATCCCATTATCGATCTGACTGATAAAGGGAAGGCTTCTGACACTCCCACTTCTCTTGCTCTGGACTTAAATGCCACTGCCCCCTCCCCCGCTACGAATCTTTTTCAAAGAGGGGACTTCTCTAGCTTTCCAGAAGCTAAGAAATTAATGGAAAATTTTGAAGCTATGGAGAGGACTCTTAAGAATATAAAGAAACATGAAGACATGATAGATGTCGACTCTCTAGCTCTCTTCCCAAATGCGAGGGTTCCACCCAAGTTCAAAATGCCGGTCATGGATAAGTTTAACGGCACCATATGCCCCAAGACTCATCTCAAAATATATATGGGCGCCATGAGACCATTTAGAGTGGATGACTAGCTCCTTGCTCAATTTATTCCAACAATCTATGACCGGAGCAACTGTTAAATGGTTGCTAGATCTCGACCAAAATCATAAGAAAAGTTGGGATGACATATGCAATGCATTTGTCAAGCAATACCACTATAACATCGAGGTGGATGTCACCCGCCGAGATCTAGAAACGACCAAGCAAAGATCATGAGAGTCCTTCACCGCGTTCGTTACAAGGTGGAGGTCCAAGGCAGCGCAAATGGTGAATCGCCCGTCGGAAGAAGAGCAGATTGGCATCATTGTCAAAAATATCCTCCATTAGTACCAAGTCCATCTACAAACTCAGTACCTCCCGGACTTCAAAGCCCTTATCGCAACCGCCTTCAAGATTGAAGATTTGATTCAATCTGGGCAAGTCAAGGATGAGCCCTCGAGCTCGAGGTACCATAGAAACACATTACTTACACCTCTAATACCACTCAGTCTGCCAACCAAAAAGAGGGAGAGATAAATTTTATCTCTTATTATCAGCCAATAAGGTTGGAATCAAGGAGGACCTTTTCTGAGTTAGGCATGCCCCTAAGCACTGTCTACAAGAAGGCCTTGGGAGCTCAACTCGTTAAACCTTTAGAGCCAAGAGCACCACCAAATCCCTTGCCCAAGAACTACAATGCCAATGAACACTATGACTACCATCAGGGGCCGAGGCATAAAATTGACGACTGTAAAACTCTAAGGCATAGGATTCAAGATCTTGTTGATAGCAGAGACATCATCACTCCCAAAACCAAACCTAATATCACTACTAATCCTTTCCCAAGACACTAAAGAAATGTGAATTTCATCACCTCTGATGAACATGAATCTAACCCTGTCTCTATGATCCACCCCACTCCGGAAAATTGTTGTGTCCTGGATCTAAATGATTTTATTGATAAAATCAACATAATTACCCGGACCGGGAGAGTCCTTCCAGCATCGACGCATCCCGCCGCATCAAAAGAGACTACCCCAGTCAACCACGTTGTTCCTCCTCCAGCTGAGAAGTTGAAACCCCACCATGAGCTCGAAGAGAATACTGTCCTGAAGCAGTTAAAGAAGACCTAAGCCAACATCTCCATTTGGAGCCTCATTGAGTCCTCGTACCCTCATCGCCAAGCTCTTTGCAAGGCTTTGAACCAGTGCCAGGCTCCAATTGATATCACACCTGAAACTCTTGTGGCTTCTTTAACAAGCACCGCTAAGACCATGTCTATCTCATTCAGCGATCAGGACATCCCGCAAGGTGGGGAAAAGCACAACCAAGCTTTTTACATCACCGTAATGACCCAGGATAAAACTATGCCCATGATGTTAGTAGATAACGAGTCTACTTTGAACGTATGCCCACTGAAAGTGGCAAGCTGCCTAGGATTAGAGGCTACAGATTTCACTCTGTCAGACCAAGTGGTAAGAGCTTATGACAAAACCAAGAGGGAGGTCTTGGGTGTTGCTACCTTGAATGTGACTATTGGACCCATCACTATGCCGATCTCTTTCCAAGTGATCGATGTCCTAGCCTATTTCAATCTCCTCCTTGGAAGGCCGTGGATCCATCAAGTCAAAGTTGTCCCTTCCTCTCTTCACTAGAAGCTAAAATTTCCCCATGGTACAAGTATTATTACAATCAAGGGGGATATACATGCGAAAAGTGACATTCAGAGCTCCGTTCCAATTTTGGAAATCAAGCCGGAGCCTTCTACCATTCCTCTATCAGGCTTCTCTTTTGACATTATCCAGTTCATTCAAGGGGAAGGTAAAGAATTCATTTCTTTTGACTTTGACCTCCTATGGAAACGTGGTTGTGGCTAATATGATAAAAAAAATGGATTATTTTCCAAGTTTAGATTTGGGAAAAAACCAACAAGGGATCGCCCAATTTCTGAAGTACCCTACTACCACTGCTCCATTCGGCCTGGGCTACGAGCCCAAATCAGAGGACATAATAGAACTGGAAGAAAGAGCCAAGCTAAGAGCTAACGCCAAAAGGCGAGGTGAGAGTTATGACTGGCCTATGCGTCCATACTTTAAAACTCTAAATGGATATTTTCGTGAAAGAGGGTGAGGATTTCCCTTATTGTGCTTTTCCTAAGCCTTAGTATTGCCCCATTTCTGGAAAACTAATCCCAGGTTTCAAATTTTTCTTTGATGTCAGACTCAGCCTAGAAGAGTGCGAGCCAGTCTACTTGCTGGAGGAGGATTGGGAAATAAGCATGGAGCCATCTCTATTTGAATCCATCCACATGATCATCGAACACCTGGAACCTGATTCCACCAAGCTCATCCACCCATCTCAAGCTCCACCCAATAACTGGTATTTTGAGGAGAGCACCGGCCCTGTCATGCCCCCATCTGAGTCCTCTGAGTCTGTGACTGAGTCCTCCGAGTCTATCCAATCTGATGTTGAAATCGAGTATGTCAAGTCTGATTTTGTAACCCACCCTGTGGGCTTATCTTTTGATGCAACCCATGATGATGGGAACTTTGTTAGAAATAAAAAGTTTGACTTTTTTGCTTACTTTTCTGACTTTCTATGCTCTACTTCATCTGATTCATCATTAAACGAGACATCTAAAAATGAAAACAAAAAAGAAATAAAAAATAAAAAAGGCAAAGAATTAATCAATTATGGCACAGAGGAAAAACCCAAATCACATACATTGCATCTGCATATCATGATACACAGGCATTGATTAGAAAGGTTCGTCAATTCTTAGAATGTTTTGTATAGGAACCCAAGGATATAGTGGGGGTAAATCTAAGCATCACAGTTCACAAGATCCCGACCTACGAACACATGAAGCCTGTTAACCAGAAGCTGAGCATAATGAAGGCATAATGGTCTTTGAAAATCAAAGAGGAGGTAACTAAGTTATTAGACAATCAGTTCATCGAACTGATCACTTACCCTTCATGGTTAGCCAACATAGTGCATGTCCCTAGAAAAGATGGAAAAGTCCGCGTATGTGTTGACTACAGGGATCTCAACAAGGCTTGTCCGAAAGATGACTTTCCTTTGCCTCACATTGACTTATTAGTAGACCGTATGGCAGGTGCATCAGTGGTCTCCTTGATCGACCTCTATACAGGCTACAATTAAGTCTAAGTATACCCTCATGACAAGGAAAAGATATCTTTCATAACAGAATGGGGCACCTACTGTTATCGAGTCATACCTTTTGGTATGAAGAATGTTGAGGCAACATATCAGAGGATGACAACTACCATTTTCCATGACATGATGCACATAAATGTCGAGGTATATGTAGACAACATGGTGGTGAAATCTGAGACTCCCGAAGGACATTTGGAAGCCTTAGAAAGATTTTTCTTGAGACTAAAACAATACAACCTTAAGCTAAACCCAGCTAAATGTGTCTTCGGTGCCTCCTCAAGTGTGTTCCTCAGACACTTGGTCTGCCAGCGGGGTATAGAAGTGGATCCTGCCAAGTCAAAGGCAATCACAGAAATGCCACCTCCTAAAACTAAGAAGGAGATCAGAGGTTTCCTAGGTTGCCTGCAGTACATCAGTCGTTTCATTGCACAACTGGCGGATGTTTGCGGACCGATTTTCAAACTACTGAGAAAATGAGCCTCTAAGCAGTGGAATGAGAAATGCCAAAGAGCCTTTGACAGAATCAAAGAGTATCTGCTGAATCCACCTGTGCTACAACCTCTAAGACTAGGTCAGCCATTACTTTTTTACTTATCTGTTACTCCAGAAGCTATAGGTGCAATGTTAGCTCAGAATGCCTCAGACTCTCACAAAGAAAATGCCATCTATTACCTAAGCAAACGTATATTGGCTCATGAGCTTAACTACAATCAAATTGAGCAACTATGCTTAGATTTGGTATGGGTTTGCCACAAACTCCAGTATTACCTATGCTCATACATAACCCATGTGCTAGCTGATATGAGCCCTTTGAAATTCCTTATGGAGAAGCCAGTTCTTGACAGCAAAATGGCATGATAGATGGTAGTGCTTGCAGCATTCAACTTGAAGTATGTTCCGAGGAAAGCAGTAAAAGGAAGCATAATCGCTGACTAATTGGTTGTTGTCCCTATAGAGGGTGAACTATTCAAGCCTGAATTCCCAGATGAGGATATCTTAACCATAAAACCTGAAGTATGGAAGCTATTCCTTGATGGTGCGTCTAACAACAAGGGCTGTGGAGTCAGAATAGTTCTTATCACCCTGAAGGGAGATCACCTACCCATGACAATCAAGCTAGTCTTCGAAGTGACCAATAATGAGGCTAAATATGAAGCATGCATAGTTGGTTTAGAAGTGGCTATTAACATGAGAATAGATTACCTCAAAGTCTACGGTGACTCAAACCTGATTATCTCCCAAGCCCTTAGCAAGTGGAAGATAAGAGAAGAGCGTTTGGTTCCTTACCATCAACGCCTGAATGATTTAGCAGAGAGTTTTCAGGAACTCTCCTTTCACTACTTGCCAAGGGAAAAGAACCAGTTCGTCGATGCCCTAGCCACCTTAGCCTCAATGATAGATGTGAATGACAATGAAATACACAGGCCTATTGTCATTGAAGTCAAGCGGCAGCCTGGGTATTACGCCATGTGTATGAATCTTTATCTAACCGACACCAAACCTTGGTTTTGGGATATCCTCAACTACATTCAGAACAACAAATATCCAGAAGGAGTCTCCAAAGAAGATCGAAGGACCCTAAGGCAGTTAGCCGTTAACTTTATACCCAATGGGGATGTGCTCTACAAGAGAGCCTGGGACAACATCCATCTGTAGTGTGTGACTGAAGAAGAAGCCCAATAGATTATGGAATGGGTCCATGGTGGAGAAGAGGGCCCCCATATGAATGGCATTGCTTTGGCTCGAAAAATCATGAACGTGGGTTATTTTTGGCAGACCATGAATAAGGACTGTGCGAAGTATGTGCAGAAGTGTCATAAGTGTCAAATCTTCGCCAAACTACAACATCAGCCTCATGTTCCACTGAATCCCATAGCGACACCATGGCCTTTTGCCACTTGGGGCATATACGTCATAAGAAGAATCTCCCTGAAATCCTCCAGTGGCCATGAGTACATTCTAGTGGCAGTAGACTACTTCACAAAATGGATTGAAGCGACACCATATCAGGTCTTGAACTCTAAGAAGGTGGCCCATTTCATCCAAACCAATATCTTTTATCAGTTTGGAACCCCCTACGAGATAATCACTAATAATGGCTCCCACTTTCAGAAAGAAGTAGTCCGCCTGCTCCAAAAAGAAGGAATTCAGCATCACCGCTCCTCTCCCTACCAACCACAGACTAACGGGGTAGTTGAGGCTGCCAATAAGACCATCAAGACCATTCTACAAAATACTATCGTGAATCATAGAGACTGGCATGAACATCTACCTGCTGCCTTATGGGGATACAGGACCACCGTCCGCACTCCGACAGGGGCAACCCCGTATGCTTTGGTCTATGGAATGGAGGCTGTTCTCCCTATTAAAATACAAATCTACTCTACTAGGGTGATGAGAGAAATCCAGGTAAACGAAGCAGAATGGATTAGAGGCTATCATGATCAGTTGAATGCCATCAATGAGAAGAGAATGGATGCTTTGTACAAAATCCAGGGTTATCAGCAGAAACTCGCCAGACATTTCAACAAGAAGGTGAAAGATAGAGGTCTGCAAGAGGGAAATTTGGTCTTGAAAGAGATCCGAGCTCCTGTACACGACCCAAAAGGAAAGTTCAGACCAAATTAGGATGGACCATACGTACTCAAGAAAATTCTATCTGGCGGAGGCGCCATCCTCATGGACGTGGACGGGAACCAGTTCTCCAATCCTTGCAACCTGGATCAGTTGAAGAGATATTTTGTCTGTAGAAAATGTCTGTAATCAGTTTCTATTTTTTCCTTTTAAATGAATTGTAATCAGAACTACATGAACATAATTCTCCCTAAAAGAAAATGACAAAAAAAATGATGTAAAGGATAGGGCTGAGCATGAATATTAAAAGTTCTGAATTGAACCGAATAACCAGATCGAAAATATCCAGAACCGAACTGAACCATTGACTTTTTAACTTTTTCAGAACTAAATTGGATCGAGTGAAATATTTTGGTACGGTTATGGATATTAAGGTATATCCGGACCGAGAACCGGACCGAATTGAACCGAACTGTACCGAATTGAATTGGACTGAAATAACAAAAAAAATTAGTTTTTTATTTATAATATATAAGTAGTGGTAATTGAATAATGTATAGATAACACAAAAATTATAAGATTATACATGACATTATACCAATTATTAAATTATATTCACATTATATCAAAAGAAAATTTAGATGAATTATAAATCTATAATTATAAATGTATATACCTCAATTCAATTTAATATAACTATTGATATTTATATAACTTATTTAAATATTAGCTTCATCAAATTTGTATTAATGAAAAATTAGTAATATAATATAGATTAAGTTTTAATAATATTAAGATATAACCATATATTACAATTAAATATTTTAAATTTACTATATATATGTTTTAGAAAAAAAAATTTAATATATGTTATGATTAATTAATGAGTAATAATAAGAAAGTATAATGTATTAGTATGTAAGTCCAGTAATATTATCATTTTAATTGTAATTATATTTATGTGATACTAATAAAGTTTTAGATTAAAATTTTATTAGTATCTAATACTTTAATTTTTAAAAATATTCTTTTATTAATTAATATCTATGGAATACATTATCAATAAGAAATTATTTATAATAGGCTAATAGCTTGTATAAAAAGTTAGAAAGTGGTTATAACTTATAAGAAATTATTTATTAGTTTTAAGTAGTATATAAGTCAAGATTAAAATTATTTGAATTAAGTAAAATATTAATATAATTATATTTATATATTTTTATAGTGATTATATTTTTCTAATTTAAAATCATTGATAAATTATGGGTTTTGATTGTTTTTGTTCATATAAGTTATCAAATTGCATATTTTTATTTCTTTTTTTTTTCAAGATATCCGAATCTCCGTATTGTATTGGATTGGATTGGACCGGAACTGAAATATCTGATCTCCGAATTGTATTGTCCCGAAATTTTTGGAACAATACAATACGGAGATTTTTTATTTTGGTTCTGGTTCCGGTTCTCCACAAATTAAAATCTCCAAAATTCAATCTAATCCCGGAGATTTTCAAATCTCCGGATTGGACCGAACCGTACTCAGCCCTAGTAAGGGATATGTAGGCAGCTCAACTTAGGTGCGGTCCAAATCATAGTACAAAACATTTTGTTCACATGACAATAATATCTCATTCTCATTTTCCTTGTGCCTAATGCATCATTCACTTGATTCTTTTTGCCTAAACAAAAAAAAATAATAATAAAAAGAAAATGCTCGCTAAGCTGAAAACCCGAAAGGGCGGCTTAGGCAGAAATTAGAGTAAGCTCGTCGAGTTGAAAACTAAAGAGGGCGACTCAGGCAGAAGTTAAAGCTAAAATAAAAAAAGAGAGCAAATGAACAAAAAGAAAACACTCGCTAAGTTGAAAATCCGAAAGGGCGGCTTAGGCAAAAATTAGAGCAAAATAAAAGATATCTCATATATTGATGATCAGATTTCACAAAATACCATCCATCATCTCAAAAAAGGATAGCTTCTCCTATGTCATATATAGCTTATCCTATATCGTGTAGTCATCTCAGCTTGCAGGCATGAATAAAAACAGAAAACCTGCAGCAAAAGTCCTAAACAGCTACAAAATAAAAACATGTATCAGTATCATGTCTGAATCTAGACTATCCTCCTCCTCCTCCTCCTCCTCCTAGGATGCACATCCCGTGTACTGTTAGCAGAGTCTAAACCCATCACAATCTCATGAATCTCTTCCAAAGTCACGTCTGTCCTCAAAGTCTCAGTGCCCCCCTCAGCTGCAATAGGCGGAGCACTGGCAGAATCTGAGCTGACCTCACGATCGTCCCAAAAAGCCTAATTTGAGTCCCTGCAGCTCCAGAACTGCTCCTAGAAACTCCTCTCTGTGCAGTTGTAGCCTGGGAACTAGTCCTCACTGCTGTAATAGGAACCCTCCTCGAAACCTGAGAAACAACAGTCCTTCTCTTCGCTCTAGCAGCAGAAACCCTCCTCTGCACCATGAATGTAATGTCTCTCTGTCTCCTCATTGCAGTCACTGTCTCCTCTGTCACCGCCACCGCAGTCTGAGTCACTGAAGCAGCTTGTAGTGTCGGGCCCTCTATGGCTCCTCTAGTCCCCTCCAAAGGTTGAGTCACCCCCTCTGTATGTCCCATCATATCATCATCCGCAATGCCTCCGATAGTCTCCCCCTCCTCCGGGGTGTCACCCTCTACCTTCCTAAGCAAAGTAGTCTGGTGCTCTCTCTCAGCCGGCCAAACCACCTCAACTAACTAACTGGTATACCCCTCAGTAGTCCTAAAGCCGATCCCTGGACATACTGCATGATAACTCCTCATCCAACCACCCCTAATAGCCCTAGCAATGGGAGTTGCGATCCTTGCAGACTCCAAAAAGGGCACCTCGGAGGAATGTCTTGAGTCTGTCCCATCTGCCTCATAACTCTCATCCCCTGATAAAAGGTCGTCCAACTCAGACCAAGTAAACAGACCACCCGATACCCGTGACTCATGGTCATGAAGGACCTGATGCCATACCACTGACAATGCCAAAGTATGTCCTTCAAGGCAACCTCTAGCAACCACCCTATCCACTCTATAACTTAGCCTCGGCGAACCTGGAAGGGCCTCATGCCATACTGAGAAGCCGTGTAAGGACTCCTCGCCAGGCAGCCACCACTCGGAGATGATCCATGAGCCAAACCTGCAAAAGAACCCAAAAATTCAAAATCAAACATCCATAAGGTACCAATAATAGGAAGGGTAAGAACAAACATGTTTTTTCCTCACCTAAAGAATAATAGGAGAAACAGTCCATCTCTCCAGACCCCTACACATCAATCCAAACTCAGCAATGTCTCAGCCAAAATAGCCTCAGCCACAGAGCGGCTCTGCTCCATCTGGAGTACCAAGCCCGTCACTCTGGTGTCACCCCATCCGATAGAATTAGGGAACAGATACCCTGCCGTCAAACATAAAACTAGGGCCCTCATCCTGAGTCTCTGTCTCCTCATGTCTCTAGCCTCACCAATATCCTGAAACTCTGCAATCACTGCAGCCAGATCCACCTGACCATCAATAACCATCTGGCTCACAACATCCTCAGGCAGGTCCAAAAACTCCTAGAAAAGCCAAAAATGCCCCACTCTGAACTCTGGTACTACCAAAACTGCCTCAGGATCACAGCCAAGTATGGCACTGAACTCTTTGAATGTGGGGCATAGCTCCTCCATAGCCGCACCCAAGTGAAAAACACGAGCCACCGGATCATATAACCTAAAACAGACCCTCAGAAAATTCCAATCAACTTGAACTTCTCGCAGTGTCACCATCACCACGATACCATACCTCCCCAAGTTGATTCTCTCCTCCTTATCGAGTTTCTTGGTCCATACATGCATGCTATGACTAAAATACGGCTCAATGAATGTGAAAATCGAAAGAAATTAAGTGAAGAAATAATAGAAGAATGAAAACTAGAGAAAAATTTGAGAAACGAGCAGAGTTTCGGCACAAAAATCAAGAAAATATGCTTGCTGCCTCGGAATGAGAACCTATTTATAGGCAAATGGCCATCACATCAAAAAAAGAGAGGAAAACTGCCAGAAAATGGTTCTGCCACCAGATGCATTGGCGGATCTGCCAAAGCATGTGGTGGCAGCCGCCAGAAAGAGATGGCGGATCCGCCAATCATCCTGGCTGACGCCACAACTTTTTTCTATCCTTTTCAGCTTTCTGGTCCCTACAGTACAGGTTGGGCCCCACAGCACGAATTTAGACTATTTTCTTCCCTTCTTGGGACAAAAAATTCAGAATAAAAACCTTCTTCAGAGTTTTCCGAAGATCGGGATAAAGCAAAAACAACAAAATAGAGCCATAATTTAGCCGAAGTTAAGTTTCAGGTCATGCATTCTTTGTACAGAAATTGCATACACAACATATAATTTTTCATTTGCGAAACATGCATTCACAACACGTGAACATACATGGTAGAGTGAAGTATTGAAAGAGTCACATAATAAATCATGCATACACGAGTATGCATCATCAACATCATTGAAACACATAACATAAAATAAAAGTGCATACATCAATGCATAGTCACAACAGATACAGTTATCCAGACAATACCACCGCCCGCCAGGGGCATACAAATACAATCATCCAGACAATACTACCGCCCACTAGGGGCATACAGATACAGTCATCCATACAGTGCTACCGCCCACAAAGGGCATTAAAGATACAACCATCCGAATAAGTACTACCTCCTGTCAATGGAGCAAGAAGTAAAAAAAGAAGCAACAACAACAACAACATAAAGCAAGTTGAAGTCAGTGCTAGCCTCGCCACCAACCTCCTCTCCTTCTCCTCCGAGGAGCATCCTCATCATCCGCTTCCTGTGACTCTGAAATGTCAAGGCGCGTGAGAAGTCCGGTAATAGCCACCTCCATCCTGCGAGAGATACGGTAAGTGTGTCGGACGTATTCTTTAGGAACCTGCGTGAAGAATAATGTCAGATGCTTTGGATCCTTTCCAAGCACAAAAGAGGTAAAATGAAGATCCTACCTAAAGGATCATTTCCAAAGGTAGAAGAAGCAGAGAAAGTACCTCGGTAATACTGTCAGAGATTATCCTCTCGCCCGGGCGAAGAACATCAGGAAGGTGCCATGTCCTCATGGCACCATCTGCACCATAATATCCAATCTGCTCAAGGATTTGATATTATGTGTTCCAATTCACCTTGCCAGTACAATGGCTAGGGCCAACGTCATGACCGAAACTCGGGAACCTGACTCCTGGAGGAACCAGGCGAAGGAGCCACATGAGCCGTTGGGGGAGTGGGCTCCCACAGGATGGCATAGGCAGTAGAGGATCATCCCCGCGGTGTAATCTCGCACATCAGGAATCTATCACAGAACTCCAAATAGTTCAGGTTGGGATGCTGATGCAGATACGCCTCCCTACCATTGAAAAGCTCCTAGGAAATCTGGATATCAGACCCATAGAGCATATCAATCAGCAGAGAGCCGGGTACACACCAGGATCTGGAAATGGACTCTCTCGCCCAGGTAGTACAGCCGAAAGTAGGGAGATCGCAATAATGCCTGTCTACGGGAAAGGGCATCCGCAAAATTTGCGTAGGGAGCATACAACATCCTCTCTCCAAAAGGTTTTGCAATCTACCATGAGAAATCGGCAAACAAGTCAGAACATGACAACAGGAAAAAGGTAAAAGATGAGGACAATACCTGATGATCATTCAGATGATCGAAGAATGCACGAATGGTCAACATGGTATGCTTGCGAGGGATGCCCTGGTTTGACTCCTCCCATTTCACTTCAGCCAAAAAATCCTATAACTACGAATTTATCAATCTAGGGGAAATAAAGGGGAAGTACTTGTAGGCCCAGAGTTGTGACACAGAGCTGTCAGAACAACAGAAATAAAATCCATAGAACAAAGCAAAGAAGCGTGATCGAAATATATACCTCCCAGATGAGAGCTGTCCCACCAACAAATAAGATGCACCCTCGAGACAGATCTATCATCTTACGGTACATCGTGCTCAGAATCGCACCTCCCCAATCATACTGGTCCCATGCATCCGTGTGAGTCAAGCTGGGTAGGACATTCAGGTCCACCATGTCCCTCATATTATTGATAAAAGTACAACCCATAATGATTAGCAAACATAACCGAGCAACAGCCTCGTTAGAAGCAAGGTCGCTTGCAGCCAGCCAGTCTATCTTGTCATGCAGAAAGGTGCGCTTGACGTAGATGTTATCCCTAGGAAGATCAAAGCCAATCAGATTTTGCATCTCTTCAGGAAAGAATTTCACCCTCCAGTCGTTGCATATATCTAGGGATCAAACCCCGAAACGGATCTCCGAGATCATGTACAAGTCAAGCGGAGTGTAAGTCAACTCCCCGCAAGCAAAATGAAATGTATTAGTGGTATCTCACTACCTCTCAGCCAAAGCCTTGATTGAGTTCATATTAGCATGCTCAGGCATCTTCACCTTCAAGAAGTCAATAAAACCAGTGAGCTCTAGCAGTACCCGGACACCACTCTCCGGGGTGACGCACCTAATTACCTCCGCTAAGTGGTACCGTCCACCCCTATTCTTAATCGTCGCAGCCTATATTCAACCAGTATATATACATGCAGATGACAAGAAAATTTCTAAAAAAGGAAGCTCGAAAAAAGAAAAAAAAAAGAAAAGAAATCATTATAAAGTTGAAAAAAAAATGCAAAAGATGCTCACGTTTGAAGCTCTCAAAGAGAGTAGAATGGTGCAGCAAAATGGGCATGGCAAGTGAGCTATTTATAATAGTTCACTTGCACAGTGTTTGCATAGTGCCGCATAGTAAAAAATGTCTTATAATTACTCAATTGAGTAAAAATGCATCTCCAAGGTCATTTTAACTTAAAATTCAAATCCAAAAATCCCTACATGTTCGTGTGATTTTTCTTTACTTGTAGACACCTAATTTGCCTACGTTCTGACCAAAGATGCGTTCCTTACGTTTTAAAAGACCAGAAAAATAATGAACCTGAAAATTCATCATTCTCCCAAAACCTGCCAAATCAGACTCCAAAAATTACCAAAATCACTTCAATGCACCCGGAATCTTTTTCCATCTCCAGATCCATCAAAACTCCCGATTTCACACTAATCAAAATTGTCTAACAAATAGACAGTTCTGATGAGGGGTCAACTGTGAACCCTCAATTTAGCCCCTCCAAAATTATTTCTGAACTCACTAGAGCTTACCGGAATATTTTTCTATCCAAACTGACATTTTTTCAATCATGACCGAACTTTTTATACCAGACAACACTTTTCCAAAACTGACCAGATTTTTCTCAAAATTGTCTGCCAAATTGTCCGATAATTAATTTCGGATCCAACGTCACTGACTGGTAATTTTTCAGACTTCAAAATACTCCAGAAATTGACCCGGAATCCCCGAAAACTAACCTGAAAATCCCAAAAGCTGAACCGAAGAACGAAAAGGCCCGGAGCCCGAGCAGGCTCGCGGACGTCCACAAGCCATTTCTGCGCGTTCGCGAGACAGTCTCGCTGTAATACCCCAACCCTATAAGTTACATGTATCCTTAGAGTTTATGAGTTATGAGTGATTGTGAATGATTAGATGCAAATGATATGGAGATTTAATCAAGAGGAATTAAGTGGAAAAGGATTGGATAGAATGAATAAAGTGATTAAAGAAAGAGAAGTGAAGAATCTAATATTTGTGTGATTTATTAGATGACCTTAGAGGTTGAATTAGAGAAAGTTCAAAACATTAAAAAGTTTTATTTATATGTAAACTAATTGACATTAAATCAGTTTTGAATTTGAGTATGTATGTTTGGAGATATAATGAAAATTATGGAAACTGTTCAGATTGAATTTTGGCAGAAATAGGAAAATATTTAAAAATTTACCATAAATTGTATACTTCATATTTTAAGTTGAATTTTGGATATGTTGTATCCTTATGTGTCTAGTTTAAGTAGAAAAAAGAATCAAGTCATTTGGATAAGTGTAACACTATTTATGGTAAAATAAGTATAGAAAGGTCAGGAAGAGAAATAGGGACAGTAGAGGTTTGGGGTTGCACGGCCATGCAACTCCAATTTGCACGGCCGTGCAACTCATGAAGGCTGCTGTCCGAAATTTTGGGTCAGGTTTTGATGCATTTAATTCCCCCCAACTACCTCCCTTCATCCTTATCATCTTAACCACCAAAAATTTAGTCCCAAACTCACTCATTTCTTCATCTTCTTCCTTTTTTTTTTTTTTTTTTTTTTTATATCATTTTCTCTCAATTCTAAACATTTAGATGGATGATTCTTCAAGATTCTTCAAGGAGAGCTAAGATTTGGGCTTTCTAGGTCAAGTATTGTTCATCATGTATGGTGATTCAAGTAATAAGGTAAGAAATATCTAAGTTTCTTTTTATTGATTATAAGTTAAGATTTGATAAGAATTGAGTTATTGTTAGAGCTTTAAGTTGAGATTTGATAAGTAAATAAATTTATATGAGATGTGTTAGCATGTTTGTTATGTATATTGGAAACTGATGATGAGATAACAAGTAAGGAAGAGCTAGGATTATATGAGTTCTCATATAGAATCTAAGTTAAGATTAAGCTATTAGATGAAGCTATTTACAATTCTAAGTCAAGATGAGTATTGATTGAGTTTATTTATGTGTAATTCATTGATTGTAGATTTTAGAGAAGACCAAAAGAATAATGAAAGGCATGATGTGGATCAATGATATTATGAGATGTAGAAGAGGAATTCATGAGAATAGAAGTGTTATTTGGCTGAGGTGAGTGAAAAATATACTG
>CATKHJ011323009.1:0-38049 GCA_949750685.1 Vernicia montana
GAGTATATATATGTATGAGTATGTAATATGATGAGATAGATGAGTTTGTATATATATGCATGAGTTCAGGTTCTGATCCTTGGGTTGAGTGAGCTAGTTGTTATGTTTTCATGGGAATTTTGAGATGAGAAGGGTTCTACAGGTTTTCGGTGGCCTTAAGCCTACCCATGCCCTAGGACCGTCACAGTTGTGAAGTTGGGCTGTGACAAACTTATGGTACAATCTCATGGTCATATGGTACTTTTAGAAATGGGTACATTTATATACACATATACATATACTTATACTCATCATTTTAGGAACTTATAACTTATAACATATAACATATATTCATACTCATTACTTTTGGAAAATACATAAATAGACTTTGTAAACTTTTAAGGATTCTCATATAATTCTCACGGAGGGATTATTAAGAGTTGATAATAAACAATGTAGATTTTATATTTATGAATTTCAAATACACTTAGCTCATGATTAGTCATTTACATGTAACATATAACAAGTGTCAAATGGACACATTGTTCTTATGATGGCATATAGCCCAAGAATTCTGAAGCAACACAAAGGCTTCTCATGAATGAACGATATGTCTAACATAATTCATAAACAATATGAATTATCTCATAATACAAGAAATTATATTCTTGGTGGTACATACAATGAAGAAGGCATTAGAAGCCTTTATGGTTCAAATACAAATATAGTAAACAACATTCCCAGTTTTTGTCTCAACTGCTCAAACTGTAGAGCTCTATTATGTCATTCCCCTTCAGCTAGGAATTGATCCATGAACTCTTGTTTAAAGATAGCCCATATAGGAGGATTATCACCATATAACCTCTCCTCTACATCCCTAGCATACCAATCCCACTCATCCATCTGAAGTTGGAGACCTACCAACTCAATTACCCTTGCATTAGAATAAGGTAATAGTCGGACCAACTTATCCATCTTCTCAAGAAATTCTTGAGGTTCTTCACCATCTTGTTCAGCAAATTGGAGGCTTAAGTCTCTTGAAGTCTGGGATGGAAACCCCACCATCATCAAGTACTCTTCTCTCCCCTCTTTTCGGTATAAGCACTAGTGGAGGAAGAGCCCTAACCTCCCTAGGTGCCCTTGGTACAACTGATGGAGGCAAAGGAGGTTGTGGAATTTGTTGAGCTTCCCTTTAAGCTTGATTTTCCTCCCTTAATTGCTTTATCTCTCCTCTCAGGAGTTCAACGGCATCAATTGGAGGAGGTGGTACATAATCATCTTTATCATGTAGTACCCTTCACCTATTTCTAGGCAGTTCTTCGTGAAGAGATACAGCATCGGATGCAGCTCTCCTTCCGAGATGAAGTGGTCCCCTACGAAGAGGAGGACGTCCTTTTCTTAGTGGCATCTATATGATAACATGTAAACTTATTTAAGATTTCTTAACACATAAAGATAACGTGGAATTATACATAACGATGACTTCAATTGACATGAGGAATTTCCTATGCTTCATGGTAGTTCTTATACTATACAGCTCATATAGCTTATTTACGTCTTATCTAGACTTAACTCATGCTCTAATACTAAGTTTGTCACGACCCAACTTTCGAGCCGCAAAGATCCTAGGGCATGGGTAAGCTTAAGGCCACCAAAAAACCATAGGAACCTTACAAATCAATCATCTATAATGATATCATGCAATCCAATCACATACAATCTCCCAAGATCTAAACCTGATGGTCATGCTAATCCATACTCATCAATAACATTCATAATTCATATATTCATCAATAATCATATCTTAGGTCATTTTACATATTACATCATTCATAGGTCAATGCCTTAAAGGCCAAAAGAATACCAGTCATTACATTTACCATGAAGCATCTAAAGGTTTTAATCATCATCTTCACAAATAATAAATATAAGGAATAGAGCTTTACATTAATCACTTAAGTTTCCGAGGTAGAAAAAGAATGCCTTGGAAACCGAACTGATAAACTATAGCTCACCTGAAAAATGGAATCACTAATGAGATAAAGCACAGAGTAATGATTATACTACCATACTTGTGAGGCTTGGTGATTCAAGGATGGCTAACAAGTAAAGTTCATGGTTCATACAATAACAATAGTTCATAAGGTTCAATCATCATGTACATGTCATATTTAGCAAAAAATAGCAATAACTTGAATAGAGATTCATAAGTCTTAACATTCCCCATGAGAATGAGTATTTGTCAATAGGTGTTACTGAGAACTGAGACATAGAACATATTCAATCATGAAGATTAGAGGTAGAGGCTCTTCTTAATGGAGCATACCCTCAATCTCTGCACAAGATTGATCAGATCTCACGGCTAGGATGACAAGCCCTTCCTAGCTAGGACTTGGATTCTTTACTCTATCTAATGGAGTACATTGTGCACAATGCCTGATGTCTTGCCCCACATCAGAGTTGGGGTTTTCTGCTTTGGTTCATGGTCATATAGGTTTATACAAAGGATATCATGAATCATAGGTCATTATCATGCATAGGTTCTTAAGAGGTTCATGTCATGGTCATATAATAAACATGGTCTTGGTTTTATCATGGTTCATGGATACAATGAATTTGATATCACAAATAGGATATTTAATAATAATCAATAAACATTTGGTTGTTCATGAAAAATTAGGCATTTATGCCCCATGTTTCAAAGCACAATCATAATAGTATAATTATCACTCACCTTAACAGTGCAATA
This sequence comes from Vernicia montana, assembly GCA_949750685.1. Lineage (NCBI taxonomy): Eukaryota > Viridiplantae > Streptophyta > Magnoliopsida > Malpighiales > Euphorbiaceae > Vernicia > Vernicia montana. The sequence goes on from CATKHJ011323009.1 coordinate 2,729, forward strand.
TCCAAAATAGCTTGCAATCAACCTCTATAGCAAGCAAATGTGATGGTCACATCCTCCATCATCCTCATTCCCTCTATCTCTATAAGGAGCTACAAATCTAATCATGGAATAAATCATATAATCTATGAACTTGACTCAATTAACCATACTAATTATTGAAATAGAAACATGTTGGACTTGTCACACGGTTCATCACATGATCGTGTGATCACCCGTGTGACAATAGGCAATTTATCCAGAATGAATCGAGCTTGTCACACGGGTCAACACACGATCGTGTGACCACCCGTGCGACAAAGGGAATTTTACACAGATTTTAAAAAGCTTGTCACACGCCCAAACACATGGTCGTGTGTCTACACGTATGACGATGGAAATTTGTACATAATCTATAAAGCTTGTCACACGCCCAAACACACAGTCGTGTGTTTGCACGTGTGACGATTCTGGGCAGGGCATTCAAGCAAAATCACCATCTAGCTTGAAAAGGGAAAATAAACCATTTCTTTCCCAAAACTAAATCACTTTCTATATCATGCAATAGAACTGTAAATTAACTCATTTCATCAATCAAAACATAGAACCAATAAAGGATTCTAAAAACCCATTTGATCAAACCCATCATCATCAAAATGAGAAAGTTTGAAATCCTTTTTGGAAATTTATTTCCACACACTCAACACACCTGGATCATACTTGCAAATCATCATCTAATAGCATTTCTCAAAGAAATTCCCTTTCTTGAAACCCATTTGGGTAAACCAAAAGAAAGAGAAGAAGAAGAACTCTCAAGGCAACAAGCATACTATACAAGATCTAAATGAAGAAAATGATTTAGATGATTACCTTTGAAGCTTTCCCTTTGATGGTGATTTACTCTAGTCAAATGAAGAAAGAAAGAAAGAAAGAAGAAGAAGAAGAAGAAGAACAAAGCTTTTGGTTCTTTGATAGCTTTTAGAGAAAAGAAAAAGATGATAGTAAATGGTGGTTTGCTTAAGTGAATTTGGATGGTCTTGATTTGATCATTCAAATGGATAGCTCTCATTGCATGGCTTCCAAAGGAAGTCTTGTAATTTTCTATTTAATTTTTGATCAATTGAAAATGGAATGATGGATAGTGACTAGATTTATTGAACCTTGCCATGGTTATTATAAAAATTGGGTTAGTGGAAAGTGGCATCCAATTTCCACTAACTTAATTTCTAACACAATAAAATAATCAATTGGTGCTCAATTTCCCTCCCAATTTAGGCACTATGGCCGGCCTCCCTTGTGGTTAGGCTAGCCCAATACTTAGTGATATGCTACACATTATCATACATATTATTACCTAGAAGTTCATACATGAATATTCGGGGTATTACACTCACTAAACAAATCTTTAAAAATTTAGGGGCTTAAGAATGTGTTTTGCCTTAATTATAATTATCATTGCTTTTTTGCTAGAAATATATGGCAAAAAATGGTGCATAAAGAATGGTGGTCAAAGTTCTTTTGTTTTCCTTTGTCAGGTTGGATTACTTAGAACCTTAAAGAAACTACAATTGGTATTGTTGCGTCCGTGGAATGGATGATTTGTTTACTATTACAACATGGTGGATATGAAAATGAAGGATCCGGTTTGTCTTTAAAAATAATGTAGCGATGTCTACTAAATGTGTTGAGAAGATTATCTCTCAAGCTCTAGAAGTCAAATCAACCAAGTATTTAGAAGGGAAAGCTTGGAATAAACCTATGGCGAGGGTGGAAAAACAAATTCATTGGATATTGTTATCCCCATGTATGTTTTGATGATACCAAAACTTAATTTAATTAAGCTCATTTAAATGAATATAATCGTATTATAGCAAACATGTGTAATTAAGTGAATTATGTCATTTGTATTTTTTGTATATAGGGTGTTACGGGCCTTACTCTTTCACCACTCCCGTTATTGCCCAAGTGTTTTGGATTGATTGTCAGGTATACATGACTCATAGGCCTAAATGATTCATCATTACCATTACATGTCAAGACTCACTGGAGTGATAGAATCATCACCCCCGTTAACTAATTCCAAAAATTAGATAGTAGCTATTTTCACCATGGTGACTAGTTCTTCATTGGCCTGAAGGAAAGACTCACTGGAGTAATGGAATCCTCACCCCCATTACTGCTAGAAAGTAACTCCTGTTGCTCATTCTTCACCATCGTTACCATGTCATATCAAACAAAATTTATGAAGATTTCTAACCGTTAAAAGTGAGACGAAAACTGTTGAAACTCGATTTTAGAGCCCAACAACCATATTTTACAGCATAACTTGAAGACATATAAATATATGAAGCTTCAAATTGAAGATAGAGAGACTCTAAGTGATTGAAAGATATATTCAAGTTCAAATCTCATTAATCTTCCTCTACTCTGTTCAAGAACACATTTGCTCTTCATTTCACATCTTTTGTGTTCATTGTTGTTAGAAGATATAAGCTTAATTTTTATATTGTAATAGCTTTGCTTGTTAAGTTATTGAGTGACTTAAAACCTCAAACTTTATTTGCAATCTCTTGTATTAGGTGAAATCTTGAATAACTATTGTATTGAGCGAAATCTTGGAGAACTAGGGCGAAATCTCGATTCAACTATTGTAAAGCGTTGGGCGTAATCTCAAATCACTAGTGGAATTCTAAATCAGTTGATTTAGGAGAAGTGGACGTAGAAGAAGAGATTGGCTCTGAACCACTATAAAATTGGCTAAGCTTCCTCATTCTCTTCTTTATTTATCTTATTTGTATTGAATTTATTAGTGTATTGCATTTAGGGTGATAGTTTGCATTATAAATTTTAAATTTCTATTCATCCCCTTTAGGAATTGCTATACTTGGGCTAATAGATACCTCATTTGTAGAGTTGTGTTAAACTCAATGTCGATGGTAGTATCATATTACGAATTGAATGTAGAGGTGCAAGTGGACTAGTGCGCGATCATGAAGGCAGATGGCTTGTTGGTTTTTTCCATAATATAGGGTCTTGTTTGTCAATTGAAACTAAATTAGGGGCCATGTGCTATCTTCACTAGTCTAAAAATGACCTGGTCATATGGTTTTCATAGAGTTTAATTAAAAATGGATGTGAAAAAAGCTGTTAAGCTAATTTCTAATTCATCCTCTATGAATTGGCTTATTCTTTTAGATATCATGATGTTTTTACAACAACAGTGAAAGGTTCAAATTATGCACTATTATAAAGAGGTCAATGTTTGTGTGCATTGGATGGCAAGTCAGGCTTTTGATGGATATTGGAGTTCATATTTCTCACAATAGTTTGGTTGATATTCTCAGTTATTAGCAAATGATTTAGTCAGTTGTAATAGGAGGCACTGGATTTCCAGCTGATTGTGTTTTCTTTCTTGTGTTTGCAGTTTTGTTAGTCTCTTTATTCACCAAAAATAAAATTGAGTAAAAGTATATGAGAGGCTTGATTGAACATTCAGAAGAACTCCAAGAGCCAAAATGACCCTTTGCCCTAAATTTATCTTTTAAGCCAAGAGAAATTCTTAGGTAGACAAAGTCTACCACCTCACCCATAAACTAACCTAATATAAATAAGACACATCAATTAATGATGCCACATCATATAGGTAATTAATTTAAAATTAATCATATTTAGAAATATGTAAAAGTCTTTTTTTTAAAAAAAAAAAACCCAAAAACCATCGCTCTTCTCTTCTCTGCGCCTCTAAATCCAAATTCTCTACAGTCATCTTCTTCCCATTGATCTTCTTCTTTTTGAGGCTCAATTTTATTCTTTTTAATTTGTTCTCTTCTCTCATCTGCGGTGGCTTCTCTTCTCACGCTTCTCTTCAGATAAAACAAAATTATTTTTGTGATAATTCATTTGATTATGAATTTTTTTTTTATTAGCTGCAATCGGTATTTTGATTTCTTTCAATGGTTGATTCTCATTTATTACTAGTTCTATCCATTGACTATACATAATAATAATTTAAAAATAAAAGATGACCTAGTTCTTGGTTTTTGTTATTTTGAAACAAATTTTGAAGAAAATATTTGAACTTTGGGTTTGGGATGATCTGGGATTTTGATTATCTGATGCTGCAAGATATCTATTGAATGGTTGTTTTAAATTTTTTTTAGTTATGCTTTTAATATGTTGTATGAAGCTTATATTACTCGATCGGATGAAAGTAAGTCATTTACAATAAAACTAGGATTCATAAGAAAGAAAACTATATACATTAGTATGAAATAAGAATGTGAGTTCTAGTGAATAAGGTGAGAATTGTATAATTTGGATGCCTATACCTTTACACATTATTCTAATCAATCTAATTGACCTTTAGATAGGATATTTGCTTTCCCATATTACTATAACTGACAAGATCTATGTTGTTTGCACTTATTTCGCCTTCTTTATCTGAAATCCTTTGTCATGAATTACTTCAGATGTCTTACTATTGGCGTGGTCAGTTTATTTTGTTTCATTTCACTTTGTATTCTTGTTCTTAATAGGTGTTTAGTACTGCCTTTTTGATATGGGGGTAAGGATGGTAATTTTATTTTTGCATAAGTTTGGCAATTATCAATTAGTGTCTACTATGACAATTTTTTAGTGTTGTAACCTTTCTTCTTGTCTTGTCTATATGGTCTTATAACATAAGCTGGATTTTCAAGTTTATTGCATCCCTCACACAAAGACTTGAACAAAGTCAATTAATTTTTGTAGGCTTTGAAAGCTTATGTCGATATTTGGTTGCTGTCAAATTTCGATTCGCAAAAGGATATTACATGTCCAAATGATCCTAAGACTGTTATTAAGGTGGATGATGAACTTAGGCTAAAATTTTGAGAGTTGAAATACCACGTGATATGCTTGACATTGAGAAGGATCTATAAAAGAATTATCACTTGCTACCATTTAAGTCTTCCATTAGCTATCACTATATAATAAAGAAGAAATAAATTGTATGTAGCAAGCAAGGAAGTCGCATATGCAATAAAATCCTGCTTGTTTCCATTTGTATTTTTAAATATGGAAGTTACATTTTAGAATCCTTACAAAATGCAGAGTTTAACCTCTTAAAGAAAAAAAAATGAAACTAAAAATATTGATTATCTCTTCTCTAATTTTATAATAGTTTCATTTTGCACAATAACCTGCCAACTTTTGCCCTGCCATCAAACCCTACTACAAACAATAAATGCAGAATATCAGCTACTGCAAACCCAAACTAACTGTAGAAAATAAGACCTATAGAAAACCAATTGCACACATAAAAATAGGTAGAAAAGTAAGAAATAAAACTACATTCACATAATGATTGATCAAATGAATGTAAGCTAAGCAACATGGCAACAATAATAGTGCCCACTTCATTTTGTTTTCACTTTTCTTTTTAATCAGATTGAAAAATAGGCAATGAACAGTCTCCAGTTTTATACATATGTTTAACATTACTTGAGCAAGGATTTTCACTTATGAGCTCTCCAATTAAAATTAGACAAATCCTGTAATTTAAAAGTAATGTTATTAAAAATTGTAAAACATAAAAAAAAATGTTAAATGCAATATTGAATTACATGAGATAAAGTACTTGTAAAATCGACTTCCTACAACATATAAGTGAACAAGACATTTGGTTGACTCATATTCAAGTTAACTAATGAATTCTGAAACGATAAACATTGTCAATTTTAATATTTATAAAATATATACATTTAGTATAGCCTAATCTTTTAATAATATTTTACCTACGAAGCCATTTGAGGTATTAAAGTATTTATTGAAGGAGGTGTATTAGACATATACTCATAGTATGGATAACCATAGGTATATACCTATATAGAATAATAATATCAATAACCAAAAAACTAATATCACTACTAAGGACTACACACACACACACACACGAGAGGTACATAATAAGAACTTACATGGTATATATTAGGGTATAAAAGTTGATTCGTAAGACTTAAATAGGTAAAAAGGGCTATTGAAGTACGAACCATATGAGTGGTAGATGAAACTATTAGAAGAATTTCTTATACAATAACATATGCATTATCCATATCAAGAACTATTTGCACTACCTTCCCTACAACCATGAACATAAAGAAAAATTAAAAAATAAGAAAAAAACAATTTAACAAATTAAGAAAATAAGAAAATATATATTATCAATATAATAATAATAATTCTGTTATGAAAAACACCTCACACAACAAATAATATAATGATTGAAAACTCAAAGTTTAACGTGATTTGGCATAAGTCTACTCCACCAAAATAAATCCATTAATAAATCAACAAATACAACCATTAATTAATTAACACACTCACAAAATAACTTCTCACAATTTTAAAAAAAGGCACTTTCCCCATGCACTTTGTATCACACCACATTATCTTGGCTTAATACTAAGCCTCTACTACAATCTCTATTACTAATCAACCTCACTTATATATAGGCTTCCAATACAATCCAAATTCAACTTGAATACTAAATTAAATACAAAAATCCTTTTCCAACTAGAAATTTGAGATAAAATTCTAACAATCTCCACCTTGACTCAAATTCCATTAAATATTCAATTTTTCAACTCAATCTTTGAATTGCATCCTTTTTGTAGATGACATCACAAATGCATTTTTATTTTTCAATTCATTACAAGCTCCACCATACGCTACACCATCAACAATTGTGCTACCAACTAATCTGTAAAGATTTCTTCTTCCAAACTTTTCACCCTTCATGATCACAAGAATACCTCAGTTAACTCTTATGACTCCACTTATTAAAAAACATCCATAACCTCATGAATCCAACTTACCCAGGGAAATTAAATTCCTCTTAAACTTAGGAACATACCTCACATCACTAAATGTTTTGACACTTCCATCATGCATCTCAATTTTCACTTTACCAATTCCTTCAATCTCTACCTTCTCATCATTGGCTAGTTTAACATATCCATCTTTGAAATCTTCAATTTTATCAAACCATTCCTTCTTCGAGAAAATATGGAAAGGGTAAGCAAAATCCATCACCCACTCATTACATAATGGATCTTTTGCCTTTTTCTTTTCATCAACCACATCAACAATAAGCACATCAATCTCGAAAATAACATCAAAACCATCCTCTTCAACTACAACACTTACGGACTTGCCGTGACTCTTCTTTATTTAATTAAATTCTGTAATATCTTCTTTCATCTTTCTACAATTGTACTGGATATGCCCCTTCTCATAACAGTAATAGCAGTCTTTATCAGCATAGTCTACTTATGGTCTCGAACTTGAGTTTGATATACTATTTTCTCCATATCTTCTTATTGAATTATTTCTATCACTACTATAACTCACTGCAAAAGCTCCACCATTATTGCTACTTTTCGGCTCCTTCAATTTCTCATGTTCCAAAATAGCAACAATAACTTCCTCCATTGTCACTGACTTCTTTCCAATTGTCATTGCTATTACTAAACTTTCATAAGACGATGGGAGAAAAGCCAAAAAGATTATTGGCTTATCTTCAATCTTTACACTCAAACTAGCCAACTGAGTAATTAATTTTTTAAAGGTATTAAGGTGGTCCTAAACACTGATACTTTCATCCATTTTCAATCCATACAATTCTTTCTTCAAATACAGCTGGTTGGTAAGCGACTTTGACATATATAAATCTTCCAATTTCTTCCATAAGCTAGTTGGAGAGGTTTCATCCAACACATCATACTTCACATTAGGGGGCTAAGGCCAATCGAATTGTACTTGTAATTTTTTGTTGTAAATCCTCCCATTCTTCATTTTTAATTGTTGATGGCTTCTCATCTTTCAAAGCTTTAATTACTCCTTGTTGTACAATGATATCCTTCACTGTACTCTGCCACAAATTAAAATTATTCTTTCCATCAAAAAGCTCCACCTCAAACTTTGATCCCATCACTCCCACAATTTTTAACATTTCGAACCAATGACTCTAATACCACTTGTTATGAAAAACACCTCACACAACAAATAATATAATGATCGGAAACTAAAAGTTTAATGTTGTTTGGTGTAAGCCTACATCACCAAAACAAATCCACTAATAAATCAACAAATACAACCATTAATTAATTAAAACACTCACAAAATAACTTCTCATAATTTTATACAAAGGCACTCTACTCATGTACTTTGTATCACACCATATTATCTTGGCTTAACACTAAACCTCTACTATAATCTCTATTACTAATTAACCTCACTTATATATATGCTTCCAATCCAAATCCAAATTTTACTTGGATACTAAATTAAATACAAAAATCATTTTTCAACTAGGAATTTGAGATAAAATCTTAAAAAAATTCCTTAATCTTGTTTGTTTCTCCTATCTTTTTTTGTGCTGATTTGTCCTTTTTCTTCTCAAAATGTCCTTTAAATCTCGAATTAGAGACTCCTTTAGTCTTGGCAATAGGAGGATCCAACATATGATTTTCATTGTTATCTTTATTGCCAATGCTATTAGGTTTAGATATTTTCACATTGGAATGACAATCTAAACTCAATTTCTTAAAATAATTCTTAAGTTCTTTATGCTCATCATCAAAGATATGCCATAAAATTTGTCTTGATTCCTCATGTTCTTGTCCCATTGTCTCAAGATCATAGGCATACCACATTGCTTGATTATGCTATACAATTTCTACTTCATGCCCATTATTCAATGGCAAATCACTTTCTGAATATAAGTACACTCTTGTCTTTGCTTCCTTAGTCTACCTCTTTAAAATAAATTGCTCAGGAATTTTTGATGCATTTTTAAAACATAAGATAGCCAATGCATGAGGACAAAATAAACTAATCATCTCAAATTTTTTACAATAATATTTTATTTCTATGGTAGATATATCAAGATGAACAACTCTTACTCTCAGATAGTTTCCTTCCATTACGCAATCATACCTCAGTAATCCTTCCTCATATGTAATCTCTTGGAAATTGATAGCTCCACATCCATCAAGATAATTTTTTTCAAACAACTTGTTTGTGTAAACATTGGTTGTATGCTTTAAAATATTACTGCACTTAATTGCAGTGCATGTGCTTTTTGCTGGAAATTGAAATCATCTTCTCCTTCCGTCTTCCACCATCTCTTCACCAATTTCTCAAATACAATCACAAACTCGATTACATTAGTAGATTTGTTAACTAATCAATTCAAAACATTATTTGTACTCTCACTTCTTGAGAAGCTTTGATTCCATTATCAAACACATTTTTATTAAGAGTTGTGCACCATTTATGCCTAATTTTATACAGCCTTTTTAGCCACTTATGATTTTCATTTGTATATTCCATAATCATCGTGGCCCATGTTTCTTCAAACTCAGTTTCTGACTCACATCCCTGCAAGCATTTGTTAAACAAATTATGAAAATGTCGATTAGAGTTCAATGCCTTAAATAAGAAGGTGTATTTTTTGAAATGTGCCAAAGGCATAAGCGATGGTGTGTATCAGGTAGCACTTTCTTTATTGCATTCCCCATTGCTTTATCTTGATCAGTGACAATCATTTTTGGTGCTTGGTTACCCATTGACTCTAAAAATATATTAAAAAGCCACTTAAATGTTTCTGTTGTCTCATCTAAGAGAAATGCACATCTGAACATCACATTTTTCCAATGATGGTTGACCCCTACAAACAGTGCACAAATTAGATCATATTTGTTTGTCCGCTATGTGGTATCAAAGACTACCACATCATCGAAAAAATCATAATCAACTTTAGATATACCATCTGGCCAGTAAAAATTTGTCATTCTTCCCTCATCATCAAGTTGTACATCCTAATAAAACATTTCACCCTCTTCACTTGCCTTTCTTCTAAAGTGATTAACCAGACTCTAAGAGTCTCCAACTTCAATCAATTTATTCTTCTGGACATGAATATAATTATAACAATCTTTTTTGTGAACCTAATATTTTCAGCACCACCACTTTCTTCTTCCATTTATGCATAAGCATTTGTTGTTCGAATACCAACATTTACCATAGAGTTCAGTACAGCTCCCTTAGAAAGGGAAATTGATTGCACAAATCTCACATAAATGTCTTTTTGTTGGTGAAGCAAATGCATGGTTATGCTCATCAATCAAGCGATTCACCGTCCATAATCCTTGTTCATCAACACTAAAGCGTATCATGGCCTTGCACCCAATTCTAGTATCTAGCTTACTAAAATTAGCTTCGTTGGGTCCATTATCAAGTTTCAAGCCTTCCTTTGAACTATAGTAGTTCTTTGTTTTGATATTTTTGGTCCCAACATAATATGATTGTTTTTTCCTTTTCTAACACTATATCCCCTACGAAATCCATAGCTTTGATATAATTCATATGCTTCTTCATTATGAACCACCTGTCTCAATAATTGGTCACCGGTAATTTCTTGATTTGAAATATCAACATCACTTCTAGCATATTGCTTCGTTTAGCCTATAATGGGCATTATTTAATGGCAAATCATTTTTAAAGTGACACCCATTGTTTTCAATGCCAACAAAATATATATTTCTGAAGTATTAGATGATTAAAACATTCTTAAAGTGACGCCCATTAATCTAAATATTTGAACAATAGAGATTATCACTATTGCTTTCCAAAACTATGATTAAACTATCCAGGGAAAAAAAGAATCACATAAATCGCAACAAAACAAAGTAAGATTGTTGTTTTACCTGAGAAGTGATCATGCCAATGCATGAGAAGAGGAAGATCAATGGGAAGAAGATGACTGATAGAGAATATAGATTTGGAGGCACAGAGAAGAGAAGAGCGATGGTTTTTGGTTTTTTTTTTTTAACAATAAAAAAGACTTTTATGTATTTCTAAATATGATTAAGTTTAAATTAATTATCTATCTGATGTAGCATCATTAATTGATGTATCTTATTTCTATCGGGTTAGTTTATGGGTGAGGTAGTAGACTCTATCTACCTAAAAATTTCTCCTTAAGCCAAACATATATAAAGTCGGGTTATCAATATTTTTTCACGTCATTGTATTTCTGTAAATCCTATATATATATATATATATATATATATATATATATATATATATATATTAACTAGTCCATATAATAATAATTCATGTATATTAAAATATTTTAATAAAACATAAGTTAAAAATAAAAATATGATCTAGTTTAACCTAATTAAAAAAAAAAAAAGAACGATTATATATTTTAATTTGTATTACACCTGTATATTAGTATGTCCTATAACTTAAATTGAGTTTGTACATTTGAACATAAGTTTTAAATAAGCAATAAAATTTCAACTCTTTTTTTACAAATCACTCTCTTTTGTAAACATCAGAGAGACTCAACACATTAAGGATTGTCTCACATTTATGAGCAAGCCTCTGGTCAACAGGTAAATTTTCAAAAATCTTCCATATCGTTCAGTAGCAACACAAATGCAGCAACAAGGAGCAATATTTGCAGCCTTTTGAATGTGAATATGATGGAAAATCATGGAAGGTATCTTGGCTTGCCATCCTTGATTGGGAGGAATAAGAAGCAGATATTCTCTTTTATCAAGAAAAAGTTGTGGTCTCGTCTTCAAAGCTGGAATCGAAATTTTTTTTCTCACGCAGGGACGAAAATTCTCGTTAAAATAGTAGCCCAAGCCCTTCCCACTTTCACCATTAGTGTATTTCTCCTCTCTCTTGAGTTATGTGCTAAACTAGAGAGAATGTTAAACTCTTTTTGGTGGGGTAGTAGCCCAGGTAACTTAAAAGGGATCAACTGGATGCGCTAGGATAAACTGTGTATCAGAAAAAGACCATAGTGGTTTGGGTTTTCATAAACTCCACAAATTCAATTTAGCTATGTTGGGCAAGAATGGGTGGAGAATTCTGATGTTTCTTGATTTGCTGGTAGCTCAAGTCTATAGGGCTCACTACTATCCCAATTCTCAGTTTGCAGAAGCAACGATGAAGTATAATCCAAGCTTCATTTGGTGCAGCATTATGGCTTCACAATTGATAATCAAGGAAGGAGTCAAATGGCAGATGGGTAATGGCCATAGTATCAATATCTGGATGGAACCATGGCTACACTTGTGTTCAATCTCCAGTAGTACCAGGTACTGAGCTAGTAATGGTAAGTAATCTTATGGAGGTAGGGAGACAATCATAAGATGTTGATATGGTTACAAATATGTTTAATGCTAGAGATCGAAACCTAATTCTGCAAATTCCTCTAAATGGTACCCTAATGGAAAACAGTCTTTTCTAGGTACATGACAAGAAAGGTGAATTTTCTGTGAAAAGTGCCTATAGGTATCTTACTAGAGGTATAGAGGAGCTGAATCAATATTCGTCTCTCGATATCTAGAAAAAGCTTTGGTGTATTAAAATTCCACTAAAAGTGAAAAACCTGGTTTGGAGAGCATGCAATAGTTGTATTCCAACTAGAGATTTGCTTCGTATGCGACATCTTGATGTGGACTTGCTTTACCCTGTTTGTAATAGGGGAACAGAATTAATGCTCCATACTCTTGTTCATTGCTCTTTCACCAAGGATTGCTAGAATTTTCTCATAGTTGATGCCACCAGTGGTATGTTTTCAAATTTTGTGGATTGGTTTGTTTACTTTTTATCAACCAGTAGCATCGATGTTTTGTCAATGGGTTGTATGATCCTTTGGTGCCTACGGCGCAACCACAATAAGATTGTATGGAACAACAGGAAATAGAGAGTATCTCAATTACTCAACTTGGCAAGTTCCTTCCTATTGTAGTGGCAGTTTGCACAAGTGACTTCTAATGGAATTCAGTTTCCTCACTCAGCTGAAGGTGTGATGTGTTAGAAGAAGCCAAGAAATGGTTAGGTTAAATGCAATGTGGATGGTGCTATTTTTCAGTCACAAGGCAAGTTTGGGTTTGGTTGGGTTTTGCGGGAGAACAATGGCTATTTTATAGCAGTTGGGAACAGGACTTATGTAGGACCAATGGAGGCTAGCATCTCAGAAGCCATGAGCTTTCGTGAGGCCCTAAGTTGGCTAAAAGCTAAATCCTTCTCCAAAGTTATAGTTGAAACAGATGCCTTTGTCATTGTTCAATCTCTTAATTCTTCAACTAATGATGCTTCCTATCTAGGTTTGATTATTTCTGATTGTAAATCCTTGATGAAGGATATCAATGACTGTGAAATTTGTTATGTAAGGAGGTCAGCGAACAAGGTTGCACATTTGTTAGCCCGTGCATCTTATTCTATGTCTAATGTCCATGAATGGGGCTATACTCCTCCTGCTTTTATTTGTAATGCTTTAGCAGTTGATCTTTGTTAATGAAATTCCATATCCTTTTTAAAAAAAAAAAATCACTCTCTCCTTTTTTTCTCTCTCTCTCTCTCTAAAATTAAACACTTTAATTTTATTTTCAATTAACTCTTTGCAATTTATTTATGGCTCTCATTATTAAGCATTTTCTTTACCCAAACTCTGTTTAAATTTAAATTTTTCTGCACTCATATTTAATAAAAAATTCTGCATTAATTTTTATCTGCAAAATTAATCAATCTCTGCATAATTAGTTAATTTTTTTGCATAATTTTCATATTGGATTCGGCTTTTTCATCAAAAATTTTAATATATGTGATGTGCTTAGAATGAATTCTGATCTCTAGAACACTGTCAGGCGATCTTTAATACCTGCAAGACAAGTTAGAATGATACTATTTATAGAGGTGTTCCTAAGGTATAAAATCCTTCTTGGATTCGGATTACCCTTTTTCAGTATTATACACGGAGATGGACTCTAAGTTTAGAGTTGGATATGGACTATTCGAGCGAGCTCCTAGCTCGCAGAGGGTGATCGGTTTAGATAAGCATGTAACACATGTCCCCTCACTAGTTTTCGAGTCAAAGGCTCGGAAGAAGGCGATCTTTGTTTGATAGTTCGGTTCCCTATGAAAGCATTTATGGCGCCATTTTCGTCACTTCCTAATTATTTTATTTTTCGAAAAGAGAGTCGTACAAGTACCTTTTATGCCACGTGTCTTTAGGAAAAGGTTCCCTAAACCCTTCGGTTTCTACACTATGCCCTATAAATAGGGTTTTCTTACATGTGAGGTTGACATTGAAAATAAATCATTACATGTGAGGAAAATATTGGGAGGATTTGTATTGGTTACGAAGTTGAGGATATAAGAAAGGAAAATTATTAGAAGTGTAACTTGTTTTGCAGGTTGTGATTCTGGGGTAATGTTATATGTGCAGTCAGCGCTCCGCCGAACTGCAGTTGAATTATAGTGTTAATTGACTTTTACGGGTTTTCGGTGGCCTTAGGCCTACCCATGCCCTAGGACCGTCATATGCCAAAAGTGGGATGTGACAAAATCCATCAAAATTACTCCATCTCACTCATCCTCAAGAGTTCTTTACAGATAACTAATACCTAGGATATTATATTATTCGAACAAAAATAATAGTGATTTTAAAGTAGTATTTTTAGTCATTTTACCTAAATTTAATCGACTTTCCAGTTGTTTTGTTTGGTTTTGTTTCTTTTTGCATTTTATAAGGAAATTTTGAATACAAGAGGAAAAGAAGGGAAAATGATGCATTTTTAGATTAAAAGCATGAAAACATGATCGTGTTCCTAAAAACATGACCTTGTAGGCCAAACTAAGGGCAGAACACAACAAAAAATGCAAGATCGTATAGCATATCTAATCTAGTCCAGAGCAGTGCATGAATTAGAGGAGCAGTACATGACTTAAGAACATGACCGTGTTTAGCAAATACTAGAACACAACCTGGTGAATTTCTAGTATGGAATGAGTCAATCATCCACTTTGGTATCTTATTGAACAAAAATGGTGATATTGTTTCTCCATTAATCAAAAATTTTGATTTTTGGTAAACAGTCGCCCGAGCCTGGTCACTGCGACCCCCTTTGTGAGGAGGCACCCCTTCTCCCGAAGTTACGGGGCTATTTTGCCGAGTTCCTTAGAGAGAGTTGTCTCGCGCCCCTAGGTATTCTCTACCTACCCACTTGTGTCGGTTTCGGGTACAGGTACCCTTTACCCCAATTCGGTATTCTTAAAAAATAGAGAAATCAGCGAATGCACGACTGTGTACTAGATTTTTATGACGAGGCAATATTTCATTGGATAAGGATTAGGGCTTCATTATTTTATTCTTTTAAATTTGGCTTTGGCCGCCCATTTTTCACAAGAACAGACACACATAAAGATATAGATGATCATCATTATTTTCTATTTTTCTTTCTCCTTTTGTAGTCAAAACAATTATTGGCTTAGTATTCTAGTTTATAGAGATTGAAGGGATCTTGGTTATCAAACGATTGGATCAAGATTAATTCTATCATCAAAAAAATTTGTCTCGACTTTTTATTATTAATAGCAATCTCATTTTACATTAATCACATGAAAATATTTGCTTTTAATTATATTCAAGTTGTGTTCATGTCTTTTGCTAGGAACTAACTTCTTTTATTCTAGGGTGCTAGATGGATTCTATTTGATTGTGCTTGTATGTTTAGATGAATAATTTAGGGATGTATGTCATTGTTCTATGCTAAATGATTATATGCTTGTGACTGACCACCACATAGTATTACCTAGGTATTAAGTGTTAAATCGGATATTGCTTAACGCTCGAACATGAACAATGAACTTAGGGTTTATTAATTGAAAACGCACTAAATCCTATGCATGCTTGTGAATAGGTTTAGAATTAATTTAATTTCTAATAGACATAATTTGAAAGACACATCTATTGGAATTAATAACTATTTTATTCCATTCATTTTCATTTCCCTAAATATTCATTTTAAATATCAAGCCATCAAATCAGGTGAAGTTGAAAGCCATAGAAGCCCTTTCTTATTTGATTACAATAGTATAATTTCCAGCATTCTCACTTTGGTTTCACAATCTTTTCTTTTAATTTGAAATTCTCTTTACAACTAATGAAACCAACCATTGTGACAGAGTGTTTAGGTTTGTTTTCATTTTTGTGATAAATTGTAATTCAATCATTCACCAACTATTGCTTTCATTGGAGATACGACCTTGGCTATACTCATCATTAGCTTTGATCACCTCGTATACTTGTGAGTAGTGACCCTAGTGTTATTTAGGTACGAACAAGTTTTTGGCGTCGTTTCCGAGGAAGGCAAAAGTGTATGTTTGATATGCTATTCCTGTTTTCTTTTCAAATCATATTCAGTTTTCATTTACTTTCACCAAATTTCTTATTTACTTTCAATTTCTTTTATTTTAATTTTTTTAGTTCTCTAACTCTTTCTTAGAGGAGTTCTTTTGATTTATGCAGAGAAGGAGATCACAAGGTCAAATGTTACTTCCCTACATTGACAACATTCATAGATTGAAGCGAACTAGAGATCAATTTAAAGGAGACCTTGAACAAGGATATTCGGAGGATGAATTTTCAGAAGAAGAGCTGGAAGAAGAAAACCATTTTGATGAACTTAGTGATCCTGAGGGAGAAATTCCTGAGAATCAAAAAGAAAGAAACATGGGTGACGAAATCAATCAGCAGAGGCAACCAATAATGAAAGAATATGCTTTGCCTGTCATAGATACAAAAACTTTTTGCATAAGGTTGGGGGAAGCAGCCTGAAATTATAAGTTGAAGACTGCTCATTTTAACATGCTACAATCCTTTTATGGCATGGTAAATGAGGACCCTTTGAACTTCATCAGAGATTATTACTCAACTCTTCAGACAATTCCTTTGAATGGTTTGGACGAAGACCAATTAAGGATGAGGTGTTTTCCTTATTGTTTAAAAGAGAAGGCCAAGGCATGGTTGATGACATTACCTTCTAATTCATTGACAATATGGGAGGAAGTGTACAAAAAATTCATGGGTAAGTTCTATTCGCATCAGAAGACTGCTAGCTGAAGACAAAAATTGCCACCTTTAGTCAACTAGAAGAGGAACCGTTTCATAAAGCTTGGGATAGTTTTAAATTGTTGTTGAATCAATGTTTGCATCATCACTACCCACTTCAGTTGCTCAATACCTTTTTACATGATGGGTTGATGCAACAAAGTCAATCAACAGTGGATAATGCAGCAGGTGGAGCAATTTGGGGGAAAACTCTTGATGAAACTTATGAGATTTTTGAGATGTTGAGTGCTAATTCTTAAGAAAAGAGTGTGAGGGGTAAGAAGACAACAACAAATGAAGTGCATGTGAATAATGACCTTGCTACTCAGCTAGCCGAGTTGACTAGACAAGTCCAGATTCTTTCGATTACAGGGTCTACAGTTGCTCTTAGCCGAGAGGTGTGTGGCGTGTATGGACATGAAGCTAATTTTTGCACTTATTCCATCGAAGCAATGACAGAGGCACAACGAGTAAATGCTTTGGTAGGATTTCAACAAAGGGAAAGAAATGAACCCTTTTCCAATACTTACAATCTTATTTGGAGGAATCATTCTAATTTTTCATGGAAGAACAATAATCCTTAACCTTCATTATAGCAACAAATTCAGCAAAGACCCCAAAATCAGTACTAGATTTATCGAAGAGGAAATCAAGTTCAGGGGCAATCATCTAATCAAGGACAACTTGTGCAACCGAATCAGAATAATGCAGTTCAAGATCAGACCGGCAAGAGGCTAGATAATCTTGAAATTTCAGTTAGGCAAGTAGAGGTTCAAATTGGACAAATTGCAGAGCAAATGCATAATTTGAATAAGGAAAAATTACCAAGCCAAGCTGAACAAGCAAAAGCCATGACTACTGGTGAAGAAGAGTAGGAAGGTAATGAATTTTTTGTTACTAATGAACCAATGTTCTTTGATCTTAGAAGTTGAAGAATGAGCTACGAATGATCAGACTCCTAAAATGTCTTGATGATGTCGAGCAGAGATTGGAATGGTTAGAGCAGGCATTAACTTCAAAATTTCAAGTCAAGGCTGAAAAAGAAAGAACTGAAGTGGTAAGCAAGGAAGAAAAAGAAGAGGAGGAAGCATTTCCTTCTAAATATTCCATAAAGCAACCAAACCATATTGCCCTCCAATTCCATTTAATGCTAGACCAAAGAGGGAGATAGAGGAGATGCAAACTCACTTGGAGCAAAGGATTGAAGAGGAAACGCCTAAGGAGGTAGTAGTTACCTCTGAAAAGGTAAATGCATTCTTACAACAAAACAATTCCTCATAATGAAGGTGATTTAAGTAGTTTTGTCATAAATCTTGATTTTTCTGAATATGACTCAACAAAAGGGATGCTTAATTTGGGGCTAGCATAAATTTAATGCCACATGAATTATATGAGCAACTTGGTTTGAAGGAACTAGCTCCTACATCAATGTGTATCCAGTTGGCTGATGGTTCTTATAGGTACCCAAGGGGTATTTTGATAGACATGTTAGTTAGAGTGGAGAAATTCATAATCCCTACTAATTTTGTGGTTTTGGATATTACAGGGGTGCCTGTGACCAAACATTCTTTGCTTTTAGGTAGATCCTTTATGGCTACCACAAACATAGTAATTGATGTTAAGAACAGTCAGTTGACTATGATGGTTCTTGGGGAAACAATGGCAATTGATCTTTTTAAAGAGCCAAAATCTGATGATGATGTTTCTTTTATGAATTGTTATTCAATTAATGTGATTAGTTCTACTAATGAATTTTTTTTGACAATCGCATGAAAGAGCAAAGGAGCCATCATTTCAGCATCTCAGAGGGAAATGTTTAATAGTGACAAAAGGAAAGGCAAGGAGTGCCTTTATTTTTCTCAAATTGAATGAAGAAAGACAAGAGTCTAGCTTATGACTCTAATGAAGCCCTCCAAATGGAAGGAAATCCATTTTGTTTAAGTTTATTTTTATTTTCAATTTTTAGTACAATCTCAAATTTTAATTATGGACCAATTTAATTTGGCAGGTTTTAATTTTTGTTTTTGTTAGTTTTAATTTTTGTTAATAATTTTGTCCATATAGCTATTGTTTTTGGAGAACTTTTAAGTTTCAGGTTGAAAAAGGTGGAAAAATCAGAGTAAAAGGGAGAAATTTGAAAAGAAGAGCTTTTCAGGTGAAACACAGCTTGATTTGCATACATGAAATCCATTTCAGATTTCATAGCTTATAACCATTTTGAGGAATCTATATCTGATATAGCTTGCTCAAAAGTAGTAGGATCATCACCATAATTAACTTCCTCATGAATGAACAACCCTTGTACATTCCCATGAAGAAATCCATATCTCTCCGGAGGATGAGATATTCTACTAGATCTGCGAGGTGCTTGTGTAGAGATATCATCAACTGGTGTTGACTCATCACGGGGTCGATCAATTTCCATTTGATCATTTTGTTGTATCTCTTCAGATGACTATTCATCCAATATTATTTTTCTACCTTTGCCACCTTCTTAAAGAAATTGTTTCTCAAGAAAAATGACATCTCGACTAACAACAATTGTTTGCTCTGTAGAAATATAAAAATAATATCTTAAACCACTTTTAGGAAATCTAACAAACCTACCCTTTACAGACATTTCTTCCAACTTATCTGTTTTCAGCTTTTTAATGTGTGCAGGACACCCCCAAATCTTAACATGTTTAAGACTTGGTTTCCTATTGTACCATATCTCATATGGAGTAGTAGGAACATATTTGGAAGGAACTCTGTTAAGGATATAAACGGCAGTCAATAATGCAAATCCCCATAAGGAGATAGGCAAGTCGGTATAGCTTATCATAGAACGTACCATATCTAATAAAGTACGATTTCTCCTTTTGAATACACCATTCAACTATGGCGTTTCGGGAGGAGTTAACTGTGATATAATGGCATGTTCTATTAAGAAGTCTTTAAATTTAGTATTTAGGTATTCACCTCCTCGATCTGATTGTAGGATTTTTGTCACACCCCACCTTCTGGGGTACGACAATCCTAGGGCTTAGGGAGACTTAAAGTCACCAAAATCTGTAGAATCTAATAAACAATATTATTTACCACATAATCAATACCTAGAATCTTAACCAGCGATCTCATAAAATATCCATACACTCCAATACACATATATTCTAATTACTTTAAGTATTATACATTTACAATCCACAATATATCATATATTATACTTAGTCAATCCCACACTTTTAGTATTACAAAAATTATACCATAATCACTTTAGCACCAAGGAGCTCTAGTAAACCGATGAAAAGACAAAATGACCATATAACACATTGTACAAGATATTCTCCAAGCGAAGTACCGGAACTTGGATATTACCTTGCGGACTTCTCTAGAGCCCCTGAAAAATAGTAAATCACTAAAGAATGAGACAGGCTCAGTGAGTAAGTAATAATATAATATAATTACGGTAACTGAAATAAGTTGGTTTCGGTGAAGTAATAGAAAGAATTCAGTAGAATTTAATAAGATCATTTATAATAATAATTTAGAATTTATCTCGGTATAAAGTACGATATTCTTTTAGCAGAAATAAGTAATTTGAAGACAGAGTGTCCCCTAGTGAAATGAGAGTATCGGCCTAAGCCTTGCTCTCCAGTAATAATAGTATACAGTTACATAAGACTGATAAGGTTTTATGGCTAGGATTTCCTTTCCTAGCTAGGGTTCGGATACGCTCGCCCTATCCATAGGCTTACCATGTGCACAAGGTCTGATATAAACTCACATCAAATGGGTATTTCTGCTTTACAGTAAGAATAAGGTTCACAGTGTTCAATCAATTTCAATACAGATACAATCGAGAATAACAGTAACGATTTCAATAATAAACACATGTGAGTTTAATTTGGGTAAATGACCCTTGATCAGTCATAAGAGAATTCAGATATCATTTAGGATATTTAAGACAATGATGGTCTTAACAAAGAAGATTACATATCATATCACATTATTAAATACTCACCACGTACTCCTTAGCTCCTAATATTAACACAAACAATAAGGATGCGTACAATCCTCCGGAGAACTTGATTTCCCTTTTCCCTTATTTTTTGATTCTACATTATACATATTAATTTCCATTACTTTTGGAACAATTAATTCCAATAAAAATCTATTCTTTTTAATATTATTTACACATTAATTTTAGTATATCATTAGTTTATTTTATTTAGGCTTAATTTTATCTCATTAATTGCATTTAATTCTACTAAGGTACCAAAACCCCCAATTTATTCAATTTTAAAAATTAGGACTTTTTCCATTCTCTAATGAATCTTCAAATTGATTCATGAATTAGTCAATTGACATCCTAAAGAGTTTAATTTACCATTAATAACATAAAATCATCATTAATTCCATTTTCCTTCTCACTAGGCCAAACCTAGTGTTCTTTTCCCTAATATCCACTTCTTGTTATTTTCTTTCAATTTCCATCAATTTCTACCCTCCACTAGGTCAATTATCACTTAAATTAAACCAACAAAACTTCCTCACTTCTTCTAACATATTGGCCGAACCATTTTAAGCAAAAAGAAGAAGAAAACTTCACACACCAAGCAATCAACACACTCCTAAAGCTATTAGAATAAGAATTTAAGCTTAGTTTTGATGATTACCTTAAAGAAACTTGAATTCTTGGTGGATGATGAATGATGGCCAGTTGGTGTTCTTTAGAGAGAGGTTGGAGTCTTGACTTGGTGTTTCGATGATAGAAAATGTGAATAAAATGAGAAGTTTCTAGTTTATACCAAGTCATAACAATTGAATGGTGATGATTTACCCATTTTAATCCAATGGCTAGTATTTATTACTATATTACTATTTTCGTAATAATAATATATATAGATAATTATCAATAATTCATAATAGTAATTTATTATTTCCATTTTAGGAAATTACTTATTTGTATCAAAATTTTGACTTTTAAGGCTTATGGGGCCCATCTCCATTTTTATCTTCCAATTTTACTCATTTAACTTAATTACAATAATTTTTCCTTCCTAGCATTAACAGTGGCCGGCCCATGCTTGGTAATTAGCTCAAAATTTCTATTGTTCTATACTTATTATATTTACTACATTCAATTGGTGATTATTCAATTGAAAATCTCATTCCCCCACCCCCCTCTTTTTTTTTTTTTTTTTTGCCAATTCTCTACTTCATTAAAAATTCCTATAATAATAGTTCTCTAATCATACCAATATCAATTTTTATTTATTTAATTCCTCTAGTGATTCATAATTAATTCCCAATATAATATAATGAACTTGTGAAAGATATCACAATTAAATGATTTAAGAACTCAATTAGACCTTTAAATTCTAGGCTTTACCTAGGTTATTACACTCGATCCCCCCTTTAAGAAATTCATCATTGAATTTAGAAGACTTACCCATCATGTCTCGAATATGTGAGGATACTTTTATCTCATAGATTCCTCGTTTTTCCATGTACATTCCTTTGTACTGTGGTTTCGCCATTGTACTTTGACCATTGGAATTTCTTTATTACGCAGTTTCTTCACTTAATGATTTAAGATTGCTACAAGAGTTTCCTCATAAGAAAGATTCTGATCCAGTTCAATGACTTGAGGTTGCAATACATGCGAGGGATATGGTACATATTTTCATAGCATTGAGACATGGAATACTGAATGCACTTGTTTCAATGATGGAGGTAAGGTCGGTTGATAAGAAACTTCACCAACCTTGTCAAAGATTTCAAAAGGTCCAATAAACCGTGGAGATAGCTTTCCTTTCTGTCTGAACCGCATTACACCTTTCATAGGTGAAATCTTTAAAAATACATGATCTCCTACTATAAATTGGACATCCTTCCTCTTCGGGTCAGCATAACTCTTCTGTCGGCTAAATGCAGTTTTTAACCTTTTTCGAATAACCTTCACTTTCTCAGTTGCTTCTTTAACTAAATCGGGAGCTTCTGCATATTGATCTCCATCTTTCGTCCAACCTATCGAAAAATGACATTTTCGCCCATATAAAGCCTCATAAGGAGCCATTCTTGTAAAGGGATGATAACTATTGTTATAGGTGAATTCAATAAGTGGCAGGTATTTGTCCCAATTTCCCCCAAAATCCAGAACACACATTCGAAGCATATCTTCAAGTGTCTGGATAGTTCTTTTCGATTGTCCATCGGTTTGTGGATGGAATGCTGTTCTAAAATCCAACTGTGTTCCCAATGCTTCTTGAAGTTATTGCCAAAATCTAGAGGTGAACTACGAACCTCTATTGAAAATAATCGAAACTAGAATTCCATCAAGCTTTACAATTTCATTGATATATATCTAGGCATACCGTGCTGATGTATAAATTATCTTAACCTCCAAGAAGTGCGCTGACTTCATCAAATGTTCGATAATAACCCAAATAGAGTCGTATCCTTTTTGAGTCCTGGATAGCCCCACTATGAAATCCATAGTTACCCGTTCCCATTTCCACTTAGGCAATTTGATCTCTTGTAACAACCCTGAAGGTTTTTGGTACTCAATTTTCACTTGTTGACAAGTGAGGCACGAAGCCACAAATTTCGCTACATCTTTCTTCAATCCTGGCCACCAATAATAATTCTTCACATTATGATACATTTTTGTAGCTCCTGGATGCATACTGCTTGCGTCTGATGTGCTTCTCAAAAAATTCTTTCCTGTAAGTTACTGATGCAAGGTACACACAATCGATCGCTATAGTATAACACATCTTCCCTCAGTTCAAATTCAGAGTTTTCCCTCCTTTTCACTTCTTCTATAATCTTTATCAACTGAGGGTCCTCACTCTGCATAAATTTCACTTCATCAATAAGTTTTGGCTTCACTTGAAAATGAGCCAATAACACTTGAGAATCACTTATTTCTAATAATAACCCTTCATTGAACAGTTTTTTTTTTTTTTTAATTCTTTCACAAGACATCTCCTTTGAACAACCACATGTGACAGACTTCCTATAGATTTGTGATTCAGTGCATTCGCCACGATATTCACTTTTCCTGGATGATACAAAATCAGGCAGTCATAATCTTTCAATAATTCCACCCAATGTCATTGCTTGAGATTTAATTCCCGTTGATTCATAATGTATTAGAGACTCTTGTGATCCGTATAAATTTCACACCTTTCACCATAGAGATAATGTCTCTAGATTTTCAATGCCAATATTACTGCTGCCATTTCTAGATCATAAGTGGGATAATTCATCTCATGCTTCTTCAGTTGTCTAGATGCATAGGCAATAACTTTACCTTTTTGCATCAAAACACATCCCAATCCCACTCTTGATGCATCACAATAAATGGCAAACCCACCATCGCCCTCTGGTAACGATAGGATAGGAGCAGAAATGAGACAGTTTTTTAGAGTTTGAAAACTTATTTCACAGTTGTCATCCTATTTATATCTTACTTGTTTCCTGATGAGTCGCATTAAAGGTGCAGCTATCCGTGAAAAATCCTTTACAAATCGACGATAATAGCCAGCCATATTGATTGTGCCACAACGCACACTAACAACTGCAACTGCAAGGTCGTTATCAAGTAATAAAGTGATGAGTGAGTGTCGTATCCCACGAGGAATGCTTATAATTACTAGCACAAACTTTAACTATTGTCTAGTGAATAATCAATTGAGGATAATTAAAACTAAAACTTAACCTACACTAAAACATGAGAAGATTGATAGATATAAACAAGAATAAAGCTATTTAGATATAAATCCTCCTAGCCTCTTATAAATGTCATGAACAATGGAATTAATTAATCAAACAATGCATTGAATTGGTGTTCCACTAATTTAGATTAAAACTTCTCTCGAACGATTTAATCCCTAATCTCTAGGTAAAGTGCAAGGAATCTCTTCTCAAACACAATCAAATAGTTCATGCATTAAGAACAATGAACAAAATACTAAAGGATCTTGTAGGTCTATCTCTAGCACACCAATCAATCCTCAATCCCTATGAGTAATCAATCTATATTAAGGTATCTCTACTCATTTAACATGGAAACAAAATCTAATCAACAAGCTAGAAATTGCTAATTAGAATAATAAGGTTTATCATAGAAATAAGACAATCAAAGATGAATTAATCAAAACTTAAATTATTCGATCCATACAATCAAGAACTAGGGTTCATCAATATTTAAATAGAAAAAAATTAGTTCATAATAGAATTCAAAAAAAATAAATAAAAGAAAGAAGAAATAAAGAATCCCAAATCATCCATGGATGATGTTGCAGAAATCGTCCCTTCAATCATTGATTTCCTACTTCAAATCTATACAAAAATGGATCTTTAATCTTGATTACACTTTTAATATCTCAAAAATAAAGTTTCTAAACTATTTATGAATTGAGGGAACCTAGAAATTCCCAGCCACACAGCTAGGATTTTTCCTAGGCCTTTTGAACTCCCTTTGTTTTTGTTTCAGTTCAGCTTTATACCTCTGAAAATTAGCCTGATACGCCCAGTGACACACCCGTATTAATGGGCGTATCATTTATTCTATGCGCGAGAATTAACCTTTTCAATATTGTCCAGGTTTGTAATGGTACGACCAAGACTTATAATGGTACGGCCATACCATTCTGGGCGTATCATTAGAAAAATTGCCTGAAAAATGCTATGTTCCTCGATTTTCATTTGTGATTTCGGCTCAAATGACCATGGCATTCCAAAACATGAAGAATTCCTAAAAGTTACTCTGAAAAGCACTTGAACAAACATATTAAACTCAATTTAACAATAAAATACGCTAAGAACCAAAGGTAAAATATAATCAATCATGCACTTATCAAATTCCCCCACACTTGAATTTTTGCCTGTCCTCAAGAAAAACTAAATCATAACAACAGTAAGAAATAAAACCTACCCTCTCTAGTAAAGGGAATTCAAAAAGATTGACAACAACCTGTAATAAGCAAGACTCGACATCCTCAATCAAGTGCCAATTCTCAAACGTGGTAGCCAAAGCAAGAAATCTCTAAAACAAAACTCACAAACCTGAAACCTAAATTCTAAAGTTACAAGTTTGAGCAAATAATTCCACAGAGACAAAAGTTTATGAAAAGCAGAATTATAAAGATTTTTCTCTTAGGTGCTTGACTATTTCCTTGACTTTTCATAATTTGATCATGCCAAATATTTTCATGTTTTCTTTTCAATTAACTAAGGAGCCTGACTTGTTTGAATTGTCATCCTAGCCTTTTTACGCAAATGCAAACACTTGTGGTGCCGCCCCCGGTTACTCAGTTGGGATCAAATACTCAAATGGCTACTTGTACTATTCATGATCTCAACCCCTTTAGTTTAAAAGAGTCAAGAACAGCGGAATATGTAAATATTTTCAAAGCTCCTTTGCACAATCTTTATTATTTATTATTGTTTTAAGAAAAACATTTAAGCGACCTAAAATATTAAGTAAATCTACTAAACTATAACAAATGTAACAGTGGAATAAAATAAGCTCAAAAAGTGTAACTAAAGTTTCAAATTTCAGGCATGGTTCAAATTTCAGCTACCACATTCAATCCTTAACACATGATCTACTCAATCCAGCCACACTTCAACAAGTCATTGTCATAGCAAAATTAGACCAATTTATCACTAGAGAGAGTTAATTTCAAATCAAATTATCACCACAACTTAATTCACCTAATCACAATATTTAATAAAAGATAAGGCACAATAAAACACATCTCCCCTACACTTAAGTAACACATTGTCTCCAATGTATTATAAACAAGTAAAGAAAAAGTGAAAGAGAGAATTAACTGCCCTAAATGATGTCCCACATGAACCTTTTGCAGTGTTCCTTTTGTTTCAACTGGGATCACACACTCAAATGACTACTAGCACTATTTATGATCTCAACTCCTTTCATTTGAAAGAGTCAAGAACAGCGGAATATGTAAATATTTTCAAAGCTCCTCTGCACAATCTTTATTATTTATTATTGTTTTAAGAAAAATAGTCAAGCGATCTAAGATATTAAGTAAATCTACTAAACTATAACAAATGTAACAATAGAATAAAATAAGCTCAAAAAGTGTAACTAAAGTTTCAAATTTCAGGCATGGTTTAAATTTCAGCTACCACATTCAATCCTTAACACATGATCAACTCAATCCAGCCACACTTCAACAAGTCATTGTCATAGCAAAATTAGACCAATTTATCACTAGAGAGAGTTAATTTCAAATCAAACTATCACCACAACTTAATTCACCTAATCGCAAGATTTAACAAAAGATAGGGCACAATAAAACACCTCTCCCTTACACTTAAGTAACACATTGTCCCCAATGTGTTATAAATAAGTAAAGAAAAAGTGAAAGAGAGAATTAACTTCCCTTAATGATGTCCCTCATGAATCTTTTGTGGTGTTCCTTCCAGTCAGATGTAACCATGATCAAATTCATCCTACATACAAAGAGATTGAACGAAAAGAAAGTATAAGATCCAATCAAAGTAAAATAAAAATAAAAATAAAATAAAACATACAGTAAATAAAAATAAAACTGATACGGGAAACAATACGCCCGTATCACTGGGCGTACCAATCCTACTGTCTTCCACTGTATGACACGAAAAACAAGCTAAAACGATAAAAAATAAAGAAAAATAACTTTAAAACAATAAAATTAATGGGTTGCCTTCTACAAAGTGCTTCTTTAACATCATCTTAGTTGGACGTTAGCCTTATTCATCCTCTACCAATGGCATAGATGATGCCTTGTGTTGGCCACCTCTATAAATTAAGATAAAGAAGAGTATGCAAAGGTGTTGGCCCTTACATAGCCTTCTTTCAGCAACAATAATTATTTTTAGCTCCCCATTTCGTGCAAACCTAAGCCTTCCAGTTTCAGAACCATCATCAAACAATCTTACCCATGGACTAGATGTAGGGATTTCAGCTTTAGGACCCAAGAGAGCAGAAACATCACCAATTTCAGCCACCTCTTGCAACTTCGAGATGCTCCACCCAAATTCACTAACTTTTTACTTCAACACCTCCACAAAATAAATTTCTCTTTCCAAAGAACATTTAGAGACTATAAGTACTAGCCACATATTTGATTCTCTATCAAATATGCACTTAGAGAAAGGTGGCAAGGGTGTAAGATCATTTGTGGCTTAGTGTTCATTTGATGGAATTTGAGGTATATGAAAGGTGGATATTGGGGTTGTGAGTGGTTTATTTCTATTCTCTTCAAAAGGTAAGAGAGATAGAAGGGTATGGGAGATGCAACTTTTATTATTCTAGAAATCCATAGTTTCCCCCTTCAAGCTCTCACATAACTCACTGTCATCGGAAAAAAATTCTTCAACATTTGGACTCACTTCAACCCGGTCATAACATGGCTCAATTTGGGATTGCTCACTTAACCAATCATCCTTGTTAAATTCTTTATGAAATGTTCCCAAATTAGCCTCATCATTCACGTCTTCCTTATTGTCATCATCTTACATCCAATTGATGGTAGTGGTCTTTTGTCGCTCATCCGAAATGGCTTTGGTATCACTGAGCAAATTGCCTTCAGGTCTCTTACTTAGCAATTTAAAAATTTGCCTAATGAAATTTTCTAGATTGTGAAAAGAGGTCTGTTGGTATTCCAGAGCTGTCTCAATGGTCATGATACTGATTTCCTTGATATCCCTATTTTGGATTTGGGTAAGAGTTCTAGTTCTAATAGTTCCGATCAGCCATGGAGAATTTTTTTTCATTTTTTTTTCATTGCAACACAAAAACTAAAAAAAAAAAAAACATAAAATAGAACAAACAAATAAAGCAAATAAAAATAAAACACACAAAACAAAAAAAATAAAAATGAAAATAAAAACTAGATCAATAATCTCTACTAATATTGCTAATATTATAAAACATTCCCCGGCAACAGCGCCAAAAACTTGATTGTGCCAAAATGTATACTAACAACTACAAGTGCACAGGTCGTTATCAAGTAATAAAGTGATGAGTGAGTGTCGTATCCGACGAGGAATGCTTATAATTACTAGCGCAAACTTCAACTATTGTCTAGTGAATCATCAATTGAGGATAATTAAAACTAAAAATGAACCTACACTAAAACATGAGAAGATTGATAGATATAAACAAGAATAAAGCTATTTAGATATGAATCCTCCTAGCCTCTCATAAATGTCATGAACAATGGAATTAATTAATCAAACAATGCATTGAATTGGTGTTCCACTAATTTAGATTAAAACTTCTCTTGAACTATTTAATCCCTAATCCCTAGGTAAAGCGCAAGGAATCTCTTCTCAAACACAATCAAATAGTTCATGCATTAAGAACAAGGAACAATATACCAAAGGATCTTGTAGGTCTATCTCTAGCACCCCAATCAATCCTCAATCCCTATGAGTGATCAATCTATATTAAGGTATCTCTACTCATTTAACATGGAAACAAAATCTAATCAATAAGCTAGCAATTGCTAATTAGAATAATAAGGTTTATCATAGAAATAAGACAATCAAAGATGAATTAATCAAAACTTAAATTATTCGATCCATACAATCAAGAACTAGGGTTCATCAATATCTAAATAGAAAACAATTAGTTCATAATAGAATTCAAAGATAATAAATAAAAGAAAGAAGAAATAAAGAATCCCAAACCATCTATGGATGATGTTGCAGAAATCCTCCCTTCAATCTTTGATTTCCTACTTCAAATCTATACAAAAATGGATCTTTAATTTTGATTACACTTTCAATCTCTCGAAAATAAAGTTTCTAAACTATTTACGAACCAAGGGAACCTAGAAATTCCCAGCCACATGGCTAGGGTTTTTCCTAGGCCTCTCGAACTCCCTTTGTTTCTGTTTCAGTTTAGCTTTATACCTCTGAAAATTAGCCTGATATTCCCAGTGACAGGCCCGTATCACTGGGCATATCATTTATTCTGTACGCGAGAATTAACCTTTTCAATACTGTCCAGGTTTGTAATGGTACGAGCAAGACTTGTAATGGTACGACCGTACCATTCTGGGTGTATCATTAGAAAAATTGCCCGAAAAATGCTTCGTTCCTCGATTTTCATCTGTGATTCCGGCTCAAATGACCATGGCATTCCAAAACATGAAGAATTCCTAAAAATTACTCTGAAAAGCACTTGAACAAATAATTTAAACTCAATTTAACAATAAAATACGCTAAAAACCAAGGGTAAAATATCATCAATCATGCACTTATTACATACCCAGGAAACTCCACTTCACTTACCGTTGTAGGTCGAGGCCAATTTGCTACAGCTTCAATCTTTTTCGGATCCACCAGAATCCCTTCTTTACTTACCACGTGGCCCAGAAAATACACGTGATCAAGCTAGAATTCACATTTAGATAGCTTTGCATACAACTTATGTTCTCTCAATGTTTGCATTACAATCTTCAAATGTTCAATATGCTCTTCCTCGCTTTTCAAATACACTAGAATGTCATCGATAAACACAATTACAAAATTTTCTAGATAAGGTCTAAATACACTATTCATAAGGTCCATGAATGCAGCAGGTGCATTCGTTAACCCAAATGGCAGTACAGTGAATTCATAATGACCATATCTAGTTCTAAAAGCTATCTTGCAAATATCTTCTCCTCGGACCTTCAATTGATGATAACCGAATCGGAGATCAATCTTTAAAAAATAACTAGTTCCTTGTAACTGATCAAATAGATCATCAATTCTCGGCAAAGGATATTTATTTTTCACCGTAACCTTATTCAATTCCCGATAATCTATATATAATCTCAATGATTCGTCCTTCTTTTTCACAAACACTACAGGAGCACCCTAAGGAGAGCTACTAGGTCTAATAAAACCTTTATTTAAAAGCTCTTGTAACTGAATTTTCAACTCCTTCAGTTTAGAAGGTGACATACGATAAGGTGGTATTGAGATCGGCTGAGTACCCGGTATCAATTCTATAGAAAATTCAATCTCCCTATCAAGTGGTAATCTGGGTAACTCCTCAGGAAAAACATCAGGAAAATCTTCTACCACAGGTATTCCTGAAAGACCTTTAGGATTTTTGTCTATATCTACCACATGAGCTAGAAATGCTTGGCACCCTTTTCTAAGTAATCTTTTTGCTCCCATTGCAGAAATAAAATTTGTAGACAAATCACTTCGATCTCCTTGATACACAAATTTCTCACCATTACTTTGCTGGAATCCAATTTTCTTTTCTTTACAATCTATATGTGCATTATGCTCAGCTAACCAATCCATCCCCAATATTGCATCAAATCCCAGAACATCTAATTCAATCAAATTTGCAAGAAATTTTCTACCTTCAATTTCAACTACATAGTTTTTAAATATATTTCTAACCTCTACAGTTTCCCCTAATGATGTAATGATAATTAAAGGTTCTGTCATTAATTCTTTGAGTTTATTCAAATTATTTGCAAAGTATGGGGAGATAAAAGAATGGGTTGCCCTAGAATCAAACAAGTATCTACCAACACAAGAATGGATAGGTATTGTACCTTTCACAGCTGTATTTGAAGCACGAGCATCATACTGATCTAATGCATATACTCTTCCTCCTTTTTTTTCCTTCCATATGTCGAATTGCACCAGAAGTTTGCCCTTGTCCTGGTCCTTTACCTTTATTCCCTTGACCCTGATTCTTAATTCGATTCACCTGAACGGTTGGTTGTGATGTTGTAGATACTGTGCGTTGATCCTTGTTTTGGGACAGTCCTTCACAAAGTGTCCTAATTCACCACAATGTAGACAGGCACCAGTAGTTCATCTATAAACCCCTCCATACTTCCTTCCACAAACAGAGAAATTATATATAGCCTGTCCTTGTTGTCCTGCTCGAGGGGTCCCCTTACTTCCCGTAGTAGATGCTACTAAATGATTTCCTGATTGTGCACGACCTTGACTTCCACCCTTATACTAATACGGAGTAGAAGTCGCAGTATTACGATCTTGTCCCTTATTCTGCAAGTAATTTTCCTTCTGTTGACTACCCTGCCCTTTATTCCAATTTTTTTTTGTCTTTGCTCCCTTTATGCTCTTTTCGCCTTCTGTCAGGCCTCCATCAATTTAGCTCTTTCTACCAGCTTAGCCAGTGTAGGAAAATCACTGGCAATCAGGACATTGTATAGAGGAGCAATTAATCCTCTTCTAAAGCGATCTACTCTGCTCGCTTCTGTAGGCACTATGTATGGAGCATACTTACTTAATCTCTTAAATTCTTTAGCATACTCTACAACAGACATGCCTGATTTCTGCTTCAACTGCTCAAATTGCAGAGCACAATTCTGCTTCTCTCCTTGAGTCAAATACTCATCCATCAATGCCTGTTTAAACTCCGCCCATAACGGTGGTTCATCTCCATATAATATTTCTTCAATATTTCTCTGAAACAAGTCCCAGGCATCTTTCTTCAGTTGCATGCCTACTAATTCAATTACTTTCCCATTTAAACATGTCAATCACTGAGTAATTTTGTCTAATTCATCTGAGAAATTCTAGGGATCCTCTCCCTCCTCACCACTAAATTCAGGAGGATTCATCTTTCTAAACCCATTCATTGAAATACCCTTATCAGGTAACATCCTTCTATGTACTCTACGTGGTGGTCGAGGAGGCAATCTTTCAGGTCAAGGAGTAGGTGGAGCCTCTACTGGAGGTGGAGGTGGTACCTCTTGACGTTGCTGTCTCAATTCATCCAGTTCTCTTCTTAAATCCTGGATTTCTCGTCTCATCGCATCCATCTTTTTAGGTTGTTCCTGCCCTTTTTCACCAACTGTAGGTTGCCTCGAATGAAAAGGTTCCCGACCAACATCTCATATTGACGCAACATTAGATGTGACGGCAGGGGCAACACTCTCAATATTAGCATGATATTTGTGTTCCTCTGGTTGCGACATCTAAAAAAAATATTTTAAATTTTCAGTTCCATTAATTTAATTTTTTTCCTATTATTAAATACACAATGCACTATTTATCATATCTCAAACATTTATGCACACACATTCAAGTCCTAGGCATCTTTCTTCAGTTGCATGCCTACTAATTCAATTACTTTCTCATTTAAACATGTCAATCGCTGAGTAATTTTGTGTACTTCATTTAATAAATTATAGGGATCCTCTCCCTCCTCACCACTAAATTTAGGAGGATTCATCCTTCTAAACCTATTCACTGAAATACCCTTATCAGGTAACATCCTTCTACGTACTATACGTGGTGGTTGAGGAGGCAATCTTTCAGGTCAAGGAGCAGGTGGAGCCTCTACTGGAAGTGGAGGTGGTACCTCTTGACGTTGCTATCTCAATTCATCCAATTCTCTTCTTAGATCCTGGATTTCTCATCTCATCGTATTCATCATTTCAGGTTGTTCCTGCCCTTTTTCACCAACTGTAGGTTGCCTCGAATGAGAAGGTTCCCGACCAACATCTCGTATTGACGTAACATTAGATGTGACAGCAGGGGCAACACTCTCACTATCAGCATGAGATTCGTGTTCCTCTGGTTGCGACATCTAATAAAAATATTTTAAATTTTTAGTTCCATTAATTTAATTTTTTTTCTATTATTAAATACACAATGCACTATTTATCATATCTCAAACATTTACGCGCACACATTCAAGTCCCAGGCATCTTTCTTCAGTTGCATGCCTACTAATTCAATTACTTTCTCATTTAAACATTTACGCGCACACATTCAATTATCGAACAGTTACATTTTTTTTTATATATATAGTTAATATCGTCATTTTATACTGTAATACCCTGCATCCCCATTGAATTATTTTTTTCACAGTATCTACAATTTAATTACACTGTGTTAATTTTACACTGTCTGCAATTAAATTGTACTGTGTTAATTTTACACTGTTTGCTATTTAATTATACAACATTAATTGTACACTATCTGCTATTTAATTATACAGTGTTATTCCTACACAGTCTGCTATTTAATCATACAATGTTATTTTTTGTACTGTCTGCAATTTAATTACATTGTGTTATAATTTCACCGTGTTATTTTTGCACTGTGCCTAATAATTAATTCTATGATTCATAAGATGTGAGTATGTGATTAATGATGATTAGTAGAGTTAATTAGAGATTAAATGATTATCTTTTAGCATAACATGTGACTATTGATAATTAAAGCAAATGGTCAAGTGCTTTAGCTTGTTCATTATTGCCTAACCAATTTGAGAAAAAGTCACCATCAACTACCCAAATTGGAAGTAGGCTGTCTTATCATTTTTTCAAAAGCTACTTACCCAAAGGGTAAGTAGTGGTGAAATGACCATATAACCATACTCTAGAATATTCTTATCCTTTCTCATTAAGGGTAATTGAGTCTTTTCACACCTAAACCTTAAACCTACCACTCACCATATTTAAACATCATTTTCTTCTTCTTCATTTTCTCCCAACACACAAAGAACTTAGCCTCCATTGAAGCTAAGTTCGGCCAACATGGTGTAAAGGGAAGGAAGAGGAATTTCTAGGTAAGTCCTTCATCAAACCTTTCCCATTTCTCATCCCTTCAATATTTCTTGAGTCATTTTTCTCTTAAGTTGAAATTTTCTTCTTCTTTGGTTCCTACATGGTTCGGCCTCCATAGACTTTGAAGAGGAAGGGGATTCAAAGCAAGAACCTTTACTAAAGCTCATCCTTCATCCATCTAAAGGTTGATTCTTGTACCAATTAGTTCATTTCGTGAAATTTTCCTTCTTTTTCTCTTGTATGGTTTGGCCTACCAAGGAATTCCATTTCTATGGTCTATAATTTTATTAAGATACTTATTATTGTATGTTAGCATGTCAATTAAATGTTTCTAGTGTCAATTTGTGCAATTGATGAGCATATATTGGTTTTTCCCAAAATGCGTGGTTCGGCCCATTTAGGGTTTTATATTCCATGGTTGTTTTATTTCAATTGACACTTGATTCATGACTAATTGAATGTTAATTGATGAATGTCATGATTAATTTCACATTAGAAGCATGAAATTAGGTTTTCCTTAATTTAAGTATTTATGCCAAGTATGAACTTACAAATTGATGAATGATAATTCAAATTAATTGTGTAATTGTGCAATTGGATAGTTTAATTGCATGAATTGATGTTCAATTTGAACAATTGAAGTGAATGAACCATTTTGCCCAAAAGTTAGGGTTCAACCATGATTAGGGTATTCAAATCCAAAGTGTTTAATTTCAATTGCATGTCCAATTGAGCTTCCTCATACTTGAATTGAATGATTTAATGCTCAATTGGAAGATTTAATTCATAGTTTACCCCAAATTGCACATTTCGGCCTA
>CATKHJ011323353.1:0-18489 GCA_949750685.1 Vernicia montana
TTTAATTCCAATAGTACAATTAAACTCCATAATTATATAATTACAATAATTAGTCCCACTTATTAACAATAAACTATATAATCAAAAGAAATTTATGGATAATACAATTTTAATTCAAATAAATTCATAAAATCCCAAAATCAATTCAAATTGTTAATTTAACCCTAAATACATGATAATACATGCACAACAATAATTTTATGGGCATTTAAACACCGAAATAAAGTCAATAAGTTAGCATTTTAGGCTTATCAAAATCGAATTTTCACAAACTAATTTCGGAATCGCAACGTACGCTCAAAATGCAGCTCACTGAAATTTATGAGTCACCGGCAACGCGTGAGGCCCACTCGCGGGTGATCGGCTAGCGATGTGCCGCCGCCGACAATGGCTCTAGAGGTTGGTGATCACACCATCTTGCTCATCTTGATGTCATGAACCCAAAAATACTCTCCACTCGCTGAGACTCGCTGTCGTTCGTCGAGATCGAAGCTCAAAAGTTTCAGTGATCGAAAATTTCTTCGCCTGATTTCTTTATCACCGATCATCCATATTGACGGAGGTTGGTACCAAATGGAAGCTTACGCTGCGAGCTTTCAAATGATACCAAGACCCGTTGAAATGGTCGTTGGAAATAGCCTGAATCTTCATCAAAAGTTTCTATCGCCAGAAGGACGATGAACGGAGTGTGCGTCACCGTACGTCGTCGGTTCCGATCGATTATGATGGTTCGGTGCTCACTGGATGCTGGGCTTCACGGTGGTGCCAGCAGTGCAGCTCACCGCTGGCCGAAAGAGGGCAGATCGGACACCAGTTTTCTCTCTCTCTGTGTTCTCTATGCCACCCGTTCATCCCAAATACAAAAACACTGATTGGTAGGCAACAATTGAATTTTTTTTTTTGATAATAATAATAATAATAATAATAACTATAAACTTAAATAACCAAAATAAAATCAATATTTTCTTAATTTTTTGCAATTAATCCTTTTAATAAATAAACTATTATAAATCGAAACATAATTTATTAATCTCATAAAATATTTTATTTCATGAAATATCAATTGCGCCAAATTTTTCATTACTTAACTTATAAATATAATATCAATATAATTAAATAATATAATTTAAAATAATGATAATAATTCAATTTTTCTATCAAATACAAATATAACAAGTGCAATTAAATAATTATATTTTCGTACGAAAATAAAATTTTCTAAAATAAATAAAAAATTCGGGTTATTACATATAATTTGACTTTTTTATATTTATTTTTTTATTTATAAATTTATATAATAATAGTTGTAATTATTAATAAAATTTAATTATATTATTATAATATAGGATAAAAATTTAAAAATAATTAATTATGATATTGAATAAGTATATTCTAAAACTTTTTTTAAAAAATATAATAATGTAAAAATAAATTAATCATATGACTAATTTTTATCAAAAGAATTATTTGAAACATTATAAGAAAATTTATAAACAACTTTTAAAATAAGTATATATATATATATATATATATATATATATATATATATATATATATATATATAGTCAATAATATTTTATTTAATTTATAAGTATTTTATTTTATATTTATATATTTATTTTTTATAATTTTTTATTTTTAAATATTTTAATGTTATTTTTATTTTTATTATATATATGATTAATTTATTTTCACATTATTATATTTAAAAAAATTCGAGTGTACTTATTCAATATCATAATTAATTATTTTTTAACTTTTATACTACATTCTAATAATATAATTAAATTTTATTAATAATTACAATTATAATTATATAAATTTATAAATAAAAAATAAATAGAAAAAGTCAAATTATATATATACACACACAAATATTTTTGTGAGTAAATATAAATTAAAAAAAAGCAAAGATAAAAAAAGAAAGAAATAAATAAATGTAAAGAGCCATGTTGGAGAGAGAGAGGTAATGAATTTAACAGAGAGAATATGCGTATTGACCTATTTTTGTAACGTTAGTGGTATATTTGCGACTCGAAAAATATAAAATGTTGGTTTGCTATTTTTGTCAAATCATGAGGATATATTTATACATCATCCCTTAATTATATGTTTTTTTATTTCAAAAGATTATATATATTTCTATATTATTTTGTGTTTTCATAAATAACATTTTTTTTTATTATTTATAAAAATTTTAAAGATGTTATATATATGGATGGCAGCGGGGCAGGTATGGGGCGGGTTTCCCATTATCCATACCCGCTCCGCCGATATTTATTTATACCCGCCTTATCATCCGCCCCGCTACGAGACGAGGCGGGGCGAGTATCCGCGAATTTACACGTTTTAATTTTTTTTATTTAAAAAAATTATTTAATATTAATTTTTTTATATATACATATATTAATTCATATATTTTTTCTATATATTTATACAATATAATTTATCTTTTACATAAAAAAAAAGGTTATAAATTAAAAATAACAGAAACTTGTCATCCTTGAGAAAATGATTAAGAGGCTTGTAATCAATCACCAATTTCTTATTTCCTCTGAGAAGTCTTCCTATCCAACCCTCTCATTTTTTCAAAGATTATCCTTTTCTTATCCCTTTTCACCTTAATTCCTCTCAAGGTTTGTTACCCTCAGAATTATGGTGTATTTGTTGTCTTGAAAAAGCAGAATTATCCATTCGTACTGTGAATTGATGTCCAATTAAATGGAATTCAAATTTCTTTATCCCATTTTTTACTGCCAACACTCCTTTAATTGTAGTATTGGCAGTAAAAAATGGGATAAAGAAATTTGAATTCCATTTAATTGGACATCAATTCACAGTACGAATGGATAATTCTGCTTTTTCAAAAATTTTAGAATTTAAGAATAAGTCCATTCCAACTAAGCAACTTCGCCACCATGACAATGGAGCAAACCATTCAAGTAAAGTCCAAAGAAGAGAATCACACTCCTGGGCTTCATGAAGAAGATGATACATTTCCATGACTGGCTGGGAAGTCTGATGAAGCTTTTCATAATCAGTGAGCCATTCAAGAGGCATGAGCTTAATTAAATCATCTCTGGAAATCTGCCTGGGAATCTGGACAATTGTAGGTAC
The DNA here is from genome assembly GCA_949750685.1 of Vernicia montana. Taxonomy (NCBI): domain Eukaryota; kingdom Viridiplantae; phylum Streptophyta; class Magnoliopsida; order Malpighiales; family Euphorbiaceae; genus Vernicia; species Vernicia montana. Next base: position 3,118 of record CATKHJ011323353.1, read on the forward strand.
ATCATCACCATCAGCCAAAAGAAGAAGAGCATCTGAAGAAAGGGTCTGTATGTCAGATTCATTTGAGGATTCATCTTTAAGGAATATGTCCAGTCTTCCAGATTGGATCAGTGTGCTTTACAGGCTACTAGTGCAGAACAATATGTTACTCTTGAAATTCCTCATACTCTCCTCTTGTTGAAAAAGAAAAAGGTGGGATAAAGAAATTTGAATTACATTTAATTGGACATCAATTCACAGTACTGAATTTTTATGAACCAATTCATCAAGAACAAGATAAGATCTCTGGAACTTCTGGAAATGGTGCTTCTTCTTGTGGCTTTTACAATCACAGTTCTTGTATTTGCATTTAATATATATATATATATATATAATATTTGAAAAATTAAAAATATATATTATATATATAATCAGGGCGGGTTATAACATTACCTGTTCCGTCCGAACTCGATTCAAATTTTAAATTTAAAATTCATCCGCCCGATTTAATAAATAAGATAGATATTACCCACCCCATTAAGGCGGAGCTGTCGGGACAGAATTGGTATCCAACGGACGGGCTAAATTGCCATCCTAGTTGAATCTGCATAATATTTGAATATAGGCCCGCCACAGAGGAACATTTCCCAATTAAAGATAACACCTTCCAGTAATTGCTTAGCGTGGTCACACCAGCGAACGGCGATATCCACCTCTCTGTCCGAGCCCCGGCATGGCCACTCTCGCAGATTTCTCCCTTCTCTGGTCAACACCCTCTCTCGTACCCTCATTCTCCAAACCCAACCCTAAAATCACCATCCACCGGCCTTTAAAACTCCGGTGCTCAATCACAGACCAGTCAACTACAACTTCTTCTTCTAAGGTCGGCGGCGAAACGCAGTCCATCGGCGGCCATTCTGCCCCAGCAGACTGCGTGATTGTAGGAGGCGGAATTAGCGGCCTCTGCATCGCTCAGGCTCTCGCCACCAAGCATCAGAATGTTGCTCCCAATGTCATCGTCACCGAGGCTAGAGACCGAGTCGGTGGCAACATCACCACCATCGAAAGGGACGGCTATCTCTGGGAGGAGGGTCCAAATAGTTTCCAGCCTTCCGATCCTATGCTTACAATGGTGGTACGTGTCATTAAGGAGAAAAAAATGTCATGATTTTACAGGGCAATCCCATTTTATTTTTAGTGATTTAACTTTTGTTGATGGCATTTCTTCATATATCTGGAGAGGGCTTATGTTGAATTAATTGGTTTTTATTGTTATTGTAGATGGATAGTGGGTTAATGGATGATCTAGTTTTTGGGGATCCTAATGCGCCGCGTTTTGTGTTGTGGGATGGGAAATTGAGGCCGGTACCATCCAAGCCAACTGACCTGCCATTCTTTGACTTGATGAGCATTGGTGGGAAACTCAGAGCTGGGTTTGGTGCTCTTGGGCTTCGACCTCCACCACCAGTTTGTCCTCTGTAACTTTCTCATTTTAAATATATATTGCACATTTAAGGGTGTGCCAATTGCCAGTGCCCTCATCAACTGTGTCTTCTCATAATCTTAGACTTTGACAAAGGTAACAGGGACGTGAGGAGTCAGTTGAAGAATTCGTCCGTCGTAACCTTGGCGATGAAGTTTTTGAGCGTTTGATAGAGCCATTTTGTTCAGGTATAATATCTTAAAATTCTGTCAGTTGGGAATTTAGTATAACATAAGTTCATGTAATTGTTGTTAGATTATATCTTTCCATGAAATATTTAATAAGCAATGCATATTGTGATTGATCATACTTCGCTGAAATCCTTCATTATGTATGACATTGTTGATGTATTCTAGAAATAAGTCTCGAAACAATTTTTCTTTTAATGTTTTTTATTTTTTTAAAAAGTAATCATACATTTATTCTTTGGTTTGCTTAAGTAGTCAATTAGGATGCATTTGGGGAATGAAATTTGTTCTATTTTCTTTTACTTCTAATTGTGAATTCACACAAATATAGTGGGCAATATAAAATTGTATTGTTTAATGAAATTCATTGGATGGTGAATTTGTGCCTTAAATTTCAATGCTAAATAAAATACAATGGCACCATCCAAATACAAAAATCAAGTTTAACAACAGCCACTTAGTTCCACGCAATGAGCTAGCATCTCAAACTTGTTATTTCGTCAATAGAAATTATTGCAGAGCTTTGGTGATTGTAATACAATTTGTTATTTCTTGAAAGTATTATGGTTACTGGGTTGATCTGAAAATTTTGTTATGTGCAGGTGTTTATGCTGGTGATCCTTCAAAACTGAGTATGAAAGCAGCATTTGGAAAAGTTTGGAAGCTGGAGCAAAATGGTGGTAGCATCATTGGTGGCACTTTCAAAACAGTCCAAGAGAGGAATAAAACACCGAAGCCTCCTCGAGACCCGTAATACTATTTACTTGCATTGACCATATCTTATTTATCATTCATTTTTCAATTTCTTAAATTAATAATCTTGCAGGCGTCTACCAAAACCGAAGGGCCAAACAGTCGGATCTTTTAGAAAGGGACTTACTATGTTGCCTGATGCAATTGCAACTAGGTAACACATTTGGCACTGGAATTGCATTTCATGAAAGGCAGAGATTTTGTTTGGGTTGTAGTTATCATTCTTGTCCAAGAGAGAAGTTCTTCCACAGTCTGATTAGCTGTGTTGATCTTGCAGGTTAGGTAGCAATGTTAAATTACAATGGAAACTTTCAACTATCACTAAATTGGATAATGGAGGATATAATTTAACATATGAAACACCTGAAGGATTGGTTTCTCTGCAGACCAAAAGTGTTATAATGACAGTTCCGTCACATATTGCAAGCAGTCTTTTGCATCCTCTTTCTGTATGTTTTGCTCTTAAACCAATTTTAATTTTTCACCTTCCTCTTACTCTGTCATTATTGCAAAGTTCAATGATAGATAAAGATTCTGGTCAAGCTCTTTTCTTATTTTAGTGTTTAGTTTTGTGGACCTCTTAGAATTTGTGGTTAGTGGAGTTTGTAACCAATTCATGATGCAAAGGAAAATAATTTGTTGAATGAGTAGTGCCTAGAGGTTCCGTAGCTGGTTTTAATTATTGAATGTGGGTTGTATGTCCTGGACATGGTTTCAAGCATATGCTCTAAATATCATTCTTAAACGAATATTTCTTACTGATTTTTGAGTCTTTCATGATGCAAAGGAAAATAATTTGTTGAATGAGTAGTGCCTAGAGGTTCTTTAGCTGGTTTTAATTATTGAATGTGGGTTGTATGTCCTGGACATGGTTTAAAGCATATGCTGTAAATATCATTCTTAAACGAATATTTCTTACTGATTGTTGAGTCTTTATCTGCAGTTTTTTTTTTTCCTAGAAAAAGTTCTGAATATGTAGTTATCTTCTCCGTGTATGCTCTTGTGTGCAGGCTGCTGCAGCAGAAGCCCTTTCAAAATTTTATTACCCACCGGTTGCAGCAGTGTCCATTTCATACCCAGAAGAAGCAATTCGGACAGAATGCTTAATAGATGGTGAGCTTAAGGGATTTGGTCAGTTGCATCCACGCAGCCAAGGGGTGGAAACCTTAGGTGAGTGTGCTTTAGTGTAGATTCTCAACATTTAGCATTGCTATGGGTTATTTTAAACATTATGCTGTACCTATAAGCCACTACTGAAGTCTGAAAGTTGAAGCAAAAATATTCCACCATTTTTACTGAACAATCATGCTAAACTTTGCTATTATTTTATTGATTCCTCAGGAACTATATACAGCTCATCGCTTTTTCCCAATCGAGCACCAGCTGGAAGGATTTTGCTTTTGAACTACATTGGAGGGGCTACCAACCCTGGAATTTTGTCTAAGGTATGATCATTTGTTAAAAAAAGGTTTGGATTTCTGTCAGGAACAATACTAGCCATAGGTTTAAGGGCGAATGGGGTGATGAGAAATAAGCACAATTGTGGTTGTTGATAAAATGATGTCCTCATGAAATAGTTTTAGCTGGAGTTTCCCATATTTTTATTTTGTCCTCATAACTGCTGCTGCTGCTAGTGTTGTGTTCTTTCACATTGAAAACTTCATATTGTTGATTAGTTTAAATTTTGAACCTCTGGTTAATTCTCCATAGTCTTCTGTTCTCACCCTGTTTCATTTTATTGTTATCACCTTTTCTTTTTCTTAACAGACGGAGAATGAACTTGTAGAAGCAGTTGACCGTGATTTGAGAAAGATGCTCATAAAACCCAATGCAAAGGATCCATTTGTACTAGGTGTAAGAGTGTGGCCTCAAGCCATTCCACAGTTCTTAATTGGTCATTTTGATATCCTAGATACTGCAAAAGGTGCTCTGAGGGACAAAGGCTTGGAAGGGCTGTTTTTGGGCGGCAACTACGTATCTGGTGTAGCTTTAGGGCGATGTGTCGAAGGAGCTTATGAAGTTGCAGCTGAGGTGACCAATTTCCTATCCCAGTATGCTTATAAATAGGGTTAGATGCTGGATTATTCTCATGGGTATATCTGCGGCTATTCTGTTTAAGTTCTTGAGTAGATTATTTTGGAGGAGATTTAATTCTTAATTTTAGGCCATTTGTGTATGTAATCGCTTCTTCTACGTCATTTTGAAATAGTGAAATAGTGATTTCGCCATTTGATACTGTTGCTATATAATTATTAGAACCTCTCCTAAATCCTATAGATGTTGGTTAAACATTATCTTCCTATAACCACTCTGCGACTGATAGAGAGGAATATTCTACTAGTTGGAGTTCCGTTTCTTTGAAATGTAATTGTATTTGATGGCTAAAAAATAAAAAAACAAAACAGAAACAGAGTAGCTTTAGCCTATGGAGCTATTAAGGTGTATGGGCTCGAACCATATATAGCCATTGACTATTTGGCTACCGCAGCCTCTCTACTTTTTTGGTTGAATTATTTTTAACGAACTAGGCACTTCTAGCCAAGGTACAGCCCCAGCCACCCTGCCAAGAGGCGGCTAATGTATTGAGAAGTTGGTAACAAACGTTGAAATTCATATTTGGGCGTGACATTTTGCCTGAGCTGTAAAGCACGATACTAGGCTTTAGGGTGCCAATAGTCTCTAAAACTTGGTGAGCTACCCAGTCAGCTAGTGGTCTAGAAATACGCAGTAATTCCACACAAATGTAATACAAAGTCGTGAGGCTATTACAGGATTAGGGAAATAGGTCCAGAAAGCAAGCCTAATCAAGGGATCATGCCCCACTGTAGGGCCAAATCATGGAGACATACCTACATGGGAAAATAAAAAGGCAAATCTCAAGTTTGACTGATGAAAAATCAAAACTTCAAAGGCATAATAAACACAGCTGGGAAGAGAAGAATTAAAAGGAGGATTTGGTGTGGTGTGGTCTGGAGAAGGTGGGAAAAAGAAATTGGTAGCAGTAAATAAGTTGAAATTGTAACAGAAATAGTGGGTTAAAGACGAAAAAGTCTTTGGAGCAAGGGAAAGTTGTTTGATAGCCAATGAAAGCAACATTATGGTAGGGATGGTGGGAGACATTTTACTTTTCTTTTTTCCCTTGGTTTGTTTTAATTTTTTTCCACCTTTGTTCTTGCTAAGCATTTGTCGTATCTTTAGGTCCAAGCAAGATTTGTTGTTCCCCTTCAGTAACGTTAAAGAAACATGGATTGGAGCATATATACATATTACATAAAATTAATTTTACACGTGAGGGAGAGTGGAGATTTGTTGAATAAAGAGGAAATGAAAGAATGTAAATCTTGCTTTGTGTCTTTTCTTCCTTTTTTTCATCTCTTTCTTGTGTTCCGAAAATGAATTGATTGCTTGTCTCCATTATAGCATGTCAGGATTTCTTGTTCCCTTTTGCTTAAAGAACATAGGAATGTGAATTTCATAATTAGCAGCCAACACTTGTCAGCCCTCACCCCTTTATGATATGCCTCAGCGTATATGATGCTTTAGGAACAATGTGTTTGTTTGGCGCCAAAATTGAAATTATTTTCTCAATATTAATAATTCTAAATAACTCCAATACTAAATAGTGATATTAAACAAATATATTATTTTTCTTATAATTTTCTTTATTGAAAATTTAATGGATGAAAATAATATTATGAAATATACAATAGGGTGATAGCTACCCTTCTCTTTTTAGTAATTTCCATCAAACATAATTTTTGTAATTTAAAAAATTCAAATTTAAAAATTTTTACTGTCTACATTTTAAAAAAGTAAAAAAATTGAACCAGCTTGCACTTGATTAGCATTACTTTTTTTTTTTTTTTTTTATAATAACTTAAATAGTGATACCAAATAAATCCTAAAAAAGTTTTTTCATATTATATTAGACTAAAAATTTAATAATTAAAATTTTATTTTATAATAAAGAAAGTGACTGAAAATTATTATTATTATTATTATTTTTTATTTCTTTTGCCACAAGATATTCATTAGTAAGTTAGTAGTTAATCGTTAGAGAACGTACATAAAAACAAAACACTACATTAGATAGTGTAAAACCAGATTCAGTCAAGACTCAAATACTCAAAGAAAAATTCCCTTTAAATGTTAGTTGGAGAACTCAAGACTTTAAAATCGTTTTGGATGGCGTAAAACACTAGTTCATTCAAATGTTATGTTTCTATGTTCATCTTGCATGCTAAAGCTATCTATTATTGATTGTATTATGGATAAATACAAAGTCACAAATAAGAAAAATAAAGTTATTTGTGTCACTCTATAGAACAACATATAGTCTCACTAAAACCAAACAGCTCTTAATTATGTTAACAGAACCCAAGGTCTCCATGCGCAGCACGATAATCTAATCCATTGAACATTGATATGAGAATGAGTCTGTGTCTTATAACTTCAATGCTTGTTTCTGCTATAAAAGGGTCCCAAATACCAATGCCTTTGTGTCCTCTTTCAATATCCATTTCTTGTCTACATTCATTTCTTCAAGCCCACATTACCTTCTATTGTTCTTAGTCAACACACACTAATCACATTTTCTACTTAATTACTTTCAACATTAATTTTCATACTATATACTTCAATTTAATTTTATAATTAATTACATTTCAATTTCTACCACGAATACATTATAAAGTAATTATGAAAAAATATATATATAATTCAAACATTTTTATTTTATGATTTACACGTAATATATAACACAAATATTTTTAAAAAATTAAATGCATATAATGTGTTTTAATTATTATTTATTATATTAAAAAAAATATTCGAGATGACATGAGTTATTCGTATCGTTAAAAAAAAAAAAAAAAACAGAAATTGGGAAAATGATTGATTAAAATCTTATTAGAATAATGGCACATGAACAGCATTGAATCTCAATTAAGCTAAAACAAAGAATCAATCATGGCAAAACCCATTGGGCAAAAAAAAAAAAAAAAATTCATGGCAAAACCCAAGTCGGTTCTTCTCGACACGTGTTTATGTCGGCCCAAAGAGGTACACAGAAGGAAATTCTGGTCCCACTCAATTCAAAATTCATCTTCATATTAAAAAAATAAATAATAAAAAAATTGATATTTTACAATCTATTTATTTATAAATTGAATTTCCATTTGGTTACAGAAATTGACATTCACAATGGGCAGAAGAGGTTCTACTAGTTCTTCATCGACATTAGAAAGCACCAATTACCCTGTTTTATCAAGCAAGTCTTCTTCTTCTTCTTCTTCTTCTCTGTTTCAGCAAAACAGAGACCTTAGCATAGATCTTAGTCTTGGACTTAGCATCTCAACATCTCAAATAACAAGGTACATTTTATAAAAATACAATTCATATATTTAACTTAATTTTTTTTTTTTTTTTAAAATTTTTGGCTTATTAAGTTGACGTTAGTGAGTCAGATTGGGCACCAGTCAAAACGATTTTAAAGAAGGCATTAGCAGCAGGAGAAGAAAATTATGAGTGCAATAGTGCAACTTTCTTTGTTAAGGTTTATATGGAAGGCATTCCAATTGGGAGAAAATTAGACTTATTAGCTCATGATGGTTACCATGATTTAATAAGGACTCTTGATCATATGTTCAACACTACCATTCTCTGTTAAGTATCTTTCTTTCTGATTATGGGTTTTTCTTTTTTCTGTGGAGAAATGTAATAATGAGGTGAAAATGATTTTATTTAAATTAAGCAGGGGCTGAAATGGATGTTGATGAACATTCTGAGGAGCAATACCATGTGTTAACTTATGAAGATAAAGAAGGAGATTGGTTGATGGTTGGGGATGTTCCATGGGAGTATGTTAATTTCTCTCTCTTTTTTTTTTTTTTTTTTTTTTTTTTTTTTTTTTTTAAATTCTCATTTTTTTTCTTTCGAATTCGAATTCACAATCTCATTATTCTGAAAAGGTTTATAATTTATTTATTTGTTTGTTTTATAGGATGTTCTTAACCTCTGTGAGGAGATTGAAGATCACAAGGGCAGATAATTAACTGATGTTTTAAACTTTTGGTTAATCCTTTTGTGAAAGAAATATGTTTGAGAATCACAGATGTAAATTATTTCTATGATAGAGATCATATGATAAAAGAAAAGGTTTTGTATTTTGGTTGTAAATTTTGTGATGAAATGTAGCTCAGTTCTTCTTAATTTCTATTTATAAAAGTGTTAATTTTGGTAGAATTAACTGGATGAAATTAAATAAAAAAATTTAATTTAGAATTAAAAATCTATTCCATTAAAATTTATCAAACAGGATTCAAATTTTCAAGTATATGAAATCAATTTGGACAAGTTCTTGTTTAATTGTATGCTAAGGAAATCAAGTTGTTGAATATGTTAAATATAACTTCTGATGATATCCTTATTTAGTTTTTTTTTTTTTTTTTTCAAAAATAATGAAATAAGATAAATTTTCTATTCTAAGTTGGAGAATCAACACAAAACCCTAAAAATAATTGAATTAGATTACACAAAACCCTAAAAATAATTTATATAATCTTAGGTTAGTTAGTACCAAAAAAAATTACGATTTTTCTTATCAAAATTATAATAAGGTATTGAAAATTATTTTTAATATATATATATATATATATATATATATATATATATATATATATATATATATATTGAATGGAGAATAGAATATTGGAAGGATAAAGAAAAAGGGTTAGCTTTGTTTAAGCAAATTCTTAACTAAAAGTGCAGCCTAATCCTAAAGAGAGACAAGGGAAAAGAATAGAAGTGTCTTTCTTTTGGTAATAATCTGTTATTCCTTATCCTCCCTTTATGACTTCTTGCTGTTTCCAGATGCTTTTTGACTTAAAGCAGATTTAAGAACAATTGCTGTAACTCTAATTTTGTTGATTCTGACAAATTAAGTATTTTATGGCAACCTTTTGTTGTGGTCTGGAATTGGTTTCATTTTCTTAGACAAAGTAACTAAAGTGAAAGTGTTACTGTTACTCGACAAAATTCCTTTTGGTGATTCTAAACATTAATTATTAACCTCCATAAAAAAGATACTTGTGTAGCTCATTCCTAGAGATTTCTTGGAATCTTTATTGCACCTCTTTTCATCCTTTATATATGGGGAGTTGGGGACCCTGTATCATCTTCCAAGGGTGAAGATTTGTCTATCTGCTAGAAAGACATCGGACAATTATCAGTGCATATGGCTGAATCCGAACAACAGAGTTCCAAGTAGTTCTAAACTTCTAACAGGAATATTGGGATTAAGGTTGAGGAGCAAAATAGTGATGAATAAGAGTAAAAATTTGTAAGTTATTGGAAAAACATGATGGATATGATAACATGACTTCATAAGATCATTCTAGGTTCAAAATTTTGGCAAATTATTCAGTGCACATTGGTACCGTTGATTAGACTATATTTATTTATTATAGTCTTAATATATTTTTCTCTCTCTAGATTAACTTTTCTCTTCCTTCTCTCTGGACTTTTCTCTCCCTTCTCATCGGGTTTTCTCTTAAGTTTTTCTCCAATGGCTTTGGCCACCGGTAGGGAAACTTATGTATAGATCTGTCTTTTCCTTTTTGCAGTTTTGGTTTTTTAATAAATTTTATTTTCCCATTATTTGGTGTATTTTGCTTCCCGTCCATCCTGTGATTTTTTAGCTTAGGAGCCAGTCCTTTTTACGGCAGTCTTGCCATCTCCAACTCCGGCTTAGGCCGACTCTTTCATCACCCGATCACTTCTTTCATGCTGTTTAGTCATGGCGAGAAATGGATAAAAGAAGATTTGACTAGATCCGGTTTGGGATTCACTGGATCTATGGCATACAACTCTGATTTGGTTATTTCCTGGAGATCCATGGCCCCTGAAAGAGGAACGAGCCTCCCTTGGCTCAACCATTTTAAACGAAGGGACTCTATTCTCTCTCAGGTTTGCTTAGCCTCTATTTCCTTTTGGTTGTGGATGGGTTTTGATGAAACTCAGTGGTACAATGTTTTGAGGGGAAGTCCAGCCACATATTTCCTTCTGATAGTGACATTTTTTCTCTCTCTGGCTATGGTTACACCGGTGGTGATGGCTGAGGAGATGGCAGCGGTAGAAGTTGCTAGAAGCTTAATGCCAGGGACATATGTGAAATTTAGACATTTCTTTAGGCCTCAGGATCTTGTTCCCACAAACTCTAGCTCTGTGATTAATTTGGGCTTGAAGCCCATTGTTTCAAACTCTAAAATGGGTAGTTTACACTTGAACCATTTGTCATGTGTAACTGTTTTTTATTGGGCTTTCTTTATGGTTATAATGTTTTTCATGTACTCACTTTGGGCTTCATGCTCTTTAATAAAATATGAGGAAATTACACCAAATACATTTTTTTTAAAAAAAATTCAAAAATACCCTTTTATTTTTTTAGGTTTTCAAAAATACCTATTTTTTTTTTTATATACTTATGATATACCTTTGATATACTTTTGATATATTTTTGATATATCTTTGATATACCTTTAAAAGTGAGGTATTTTTGAAATAAAAAATTTAATAAGTGTATATTTAGAAGAAAAAAAAAAAAGATGTGTATGAGAATATTTTATCTTTTTAGAGAATTTGTGTACAAACCCTATAAAATATTAGCTGTTTCTTCTTTGGCAAAAAAAAAAGAAAAAAAGAAATGACTATATTTATTTGCATAATAATTCAGATTAGAAGAGAAGCATGTGGCATTTGCTTACCCTTCCTTGAATGGTAATATAGAAAAATTGATATATGAATTGATTGAATTCACAAGGCTCTTGTTGGCTTAGATAAAGGGAAAACTTTCTTTTTTAATTTTTTTAAGGAATAAAATTGAACCCTAAATCAGTGGACTTATTTTGGGCTCTAATCCCTCCCCAGAAAAAAAAAAGGCTTGGCCCATGCCACTTAGGCTAGGGCCATGATTAGCTAAAATTTATTAAACCATTATCCAATCAAACTATTGACAACTTGATGACGTCGCATAACATCAATTTTTACAAATGTTAATCTCGCTATCATATGTAGGGCTGTGAAATCGATAGATTCGGTTAAAAATTAAACCAAAATGAAAAAAAAAAAAAAAAATCGAATTTATATTTTATATAAATCAAATTGAAACCAAATTTTGTATAAAATCAAATCGAAAAAATTCGGTTTGATTAATCGGTTTCACTATTTTTTTTTCTTTTTATTCTAATAAACTATATATACATATTAAAATTTCGGTCGGTTCAGTTCAAATCAAATTTTTTTTAGTAAAAATCGAACCGAACATAAATTTAATTTTGTTTACTATTTTAAAAGTCGAATCGAAGTACTTAAAAAATTAAACTGAACCGAACCAATCAGTTCTGTTTCTGTTTGGTTTTATTCACCCTTAATCATATGAGTAAATTAATGTCTCGTTTGGTATGATAAATTTTAAATTTATAAATTTAGTTAAAATTTATGGTTTTAAATAAAATTTATGGAATAAAAAACTTATATCATATGTGAGTTTTCAAATCCTTTATTTTTTAAAATTTTAAAATATAATAGATTTTAACAAATTTATGAAATGTAACTCAATTTTTTAAATCAAATAAAAGACCAATATATAATTCATGAATTTTGTAAAATTTATCAATGAAATCCTTCAAAATAAACGAGGGCTAAGATAAATATTTATAAATTTATTTTAACAACAGGTATATATTTTAATTTAAGCAATAATATTTTAAATATGAGTCTTGCCCTTTTCTTATAAATTAAGAATAAAATATATTGTGTAAAACACTTATTTAATATTATTGAGACTTATAAAAATATAAAACTATTAATCTATTTAAAAAAAAGTCTTGTACTGTCTCTTCTCTTTTGACCCTTTCATCTCAAGCATCATGCAGAGAACTTCCCATGATTATTTTAATGCACGTTCAAAAACTAATTAAGTAAGAGGGAATCAAAGAAGTTCAATTAAGAAAAAGTAATAAATAAATTAAAAAATAAAATAAATGAGTGAAAATTAGAAGTTTTGACTTATCATTTAAAGAGAAATTTTTAAGTAAATTTAGTTTATCAGCTCATTTGTAAATTAATCTAATAAAAATAAGATACATTAATAATTTTATATTACATTATTAATTGATGTCTCTTATTTTTATTGGGTTAATACGGATAAAGTGATAGATTAAGTCTACCTAAGAATTTCTCTCATTTAGAATGATATTCATCGTAATGAAATACAATTTTTCACTTATAGCACTCCTTAGAAAAACAGATTAAAGAAAACAAATCACAGCAACTGCTCAATTATTGTACAATTTGCAGACTTTTTTAGGCAAAAGATTTCTGATTTGCACAATCTAGGTTAGGCCCAGTATTCACATTAAACAACTTAGCATATCTCTGAAAATATCCAATCCGATCATTAACACGACTGTCATTAGCAATTCCACACTCAAGACCACCATTTATAATATTAGTCACTAAACCATATCCAGCTGTCCGATTGGTTGCCACATCAGCTTTTGTAGGGATATATTTTCCAACCATTACATTGTGGCAAGACGGTATTGGCTTCCTCTCAGTCATCCAAAACCAAAGAGCTGTTTTGAATGCAATTAAGGAGTTGTTAGCTACTATTTCTGGGTTCCTCAGCCCATCAAACCCTAAGGCCTTCCCTGCTGGTCCATAGTTGAAATTCCTGCCACAGTAATAAATAGATATATAATCAAATTTAAGTTAATTACCATTGTATATATATATAATAAATTTGATTCTAATTGTGAATTGAACTTAAAAACTTTATGGTTGTGAAAACGATTTCAATATCATTATATTAAAGTTATTGATAAAATATGTAATATATTAGTATAGCTTTTAGCTCAATTGACAACTGAAATAATAAATTAAAGTTGTAAAGAAATATTATTAATTAGTTATTTACCATGAAAGTTGAATGGGTCCTCTTCCTTTGTAGGATTTACCAGGGAAACAAGGCCATTGAGTGTTGGTTGAGTCACAATAATCACTTTGAGGACTCACTTCCTCTTTAAAGCATAAACCCCAAGCAAATGGACCGTCAGGTGCAGTAGGCCAACCACCGGTGGTCTCATGAGATATTTGACCAAGAAAAGCTGCAATTTCTCGCTTTTTTGTAACCAAATTTCCTGTAGTACCAAACTTAGGGAAACATTTAGATGCCTGAATGAATGAATTGTAGGTATAAAAATCTTTGGCAGGACAAGCGTTATCGTCCTTGTGTAAAAATATGGCATCAAAGAGGTCTTTACTAATAAGAGAAGAGATTGGAATAAATCTCCTAGCTTCTGCTGTATTATATGATGCTAAGGAGAGAAGAGTATAGCAAAACAAGAATGAAAAGAGAAAGGTAAGAGAAGATTTTACCATTTCTGTTAATTTGATTTGGTTTAATTACTTTGTAGTGGGAGCTCAAACAAGCTAGTCCTTATATATATATAAGCAAGTCTGAGATCAAATTTTGACGTTTTATGATTCTTTATATTTGTATAAATCTATCTTTTTTGACTGGTCAATCCATATATGGGGTTGACTTGGCCTTCACCTTAGGTTGTTTTTATGTCCATAGCCATTTTCTAAGTGGAAATGTCGACACTAAGCATAATAACACATCAATACATACAAAATATATAGTAGTTTCTATCTACAGCGTGTGTTTTTGTTCAAGCTCTATTTAATTAGCCGGCCGGCTGTGAAATTCCAAATCCCTTCTTGATATATCACATGAGAAGCTGGTGACTAGATGGTACAAATATATTCATCTTATGCATATTGGACCATTAAAAAAAAAAACTCATTTAAAGGCTGAAAATGAGAAATAATAAGAGAAAATAAACAAAGAAAAAAATATCTTTATTTATATAATTTAAAATGATATTTATGGTGATTTCCTTTCAGATAATTGAGGAGATGATTTTTTAGTTAGTCGTTCGCTAATTTGTTATTGAATCCAATTCGTCGTTATATTTACACTATTGCTTCTAATTAAAGTTAGGTTGCAAAGTTTATCAAAAATAATTCAAGAAATTTAAATGTGTTTTTCATTAACTTTTCGGATATGCAATCCATAATTCAAAAAGGAAAAAAATTAATGTATGTATATGCAAAGCCTCAAACAAAACCAAATCAAGGGAATTTAAGTATGGACTACTTTTATTATGTTGGTACATATATATATATATGACTTCTGCAATGAGAAGGTTATGATGCAAGTGAAGCAATGTGATGATCAAAGAATAAATGCCGACGCTTTTCCTTTGAAAGTATGCCATATATGAATTAAAGTGATGCAAGTGATCATTGCATTGGACAGATATTTACATGGGTGTACTGAATTAGGAGAATTAAAGATTTTTACGGACTTAAAAAGTTAAGAGATATTCAATAATAACTTTTAAAAACTCTATAAAAGTGAAGAGATATTCAATAATGACTTTTAAAAACTTTAAAAAAATTTATAAAAATCAGGGGTATTCAATTATAACTTTTATAAAATCTATAAAAGTTAACTGGTATTCAAAAAGTCATTAACTTTTATAAATAATAGACTTTTGTATACTTTTATTGACTTTTTATGTATTGTATGAATAAAAAATCTCAACAATTCTCTTTCACTTCTCCTTAAGATTTCAGCCGACTTTTTTTTTTTAAAACCACATACAAAAAATAAAATAAAATATTTCACAACCTTCAAAAAAAGAAAAAAAACTAACACACAACATATAAACATATAGTTGATAGAAATATGTTAACGGGTGGATACCTAAACACAATTAATTATTAATTAAATTAACCTTTACAAATAGTTTAAATATAAACATAATTTTTAAAAAAGTTTAAAATGTTCTCTTTTTTTTCTTCTTTTAAATAGAATATATAATTTATATACATAAAAAATTA